>JAPYZA010002792.1:0-16514 GCA_030522685.1 Eupelmus azureus | reverse complement strand
GGATGTTCTTTTTCTGGGGTGTGTTTTTTTTTTTAGATAATTAGTGGATATTTTTATGTTGTTTATAAAAATAGTATAGAAGAAAAAAGTAGGATAACGTCTGTTTTATATTCTAAATCGTAAGTTTTCAACGTGGATAAAAACTCGCAGTCGTAAGACGCAAGCAGATAAGAATTTCATGTGTTTTTCAAGGTACGCAAGCAAAGCTCGCAAAAACTGTTGTCCGCTAAAATTCTTTTGTGACGCAACTTCTTGACTACACTTCAGAAGACGCCACGGAAGCAAAGTAACTTTCCCAGACTTTTTAAACATCGCAAAAACGACAAAAAACGGGCCAACGCAAACAATTTTTCTTTTTCAAAAATAAATCTCCTAATTACAATATCAACCATAAACCATCAAAACGTCAATCATATCCCCCCCTTCCGAGTAAACCCATCAAAAGCAGACACGATGCGATTACTCCTACCACCGTCCACGCCCATAAACTTTTACATCACGCACCAAGCAACTCCAAACATCCATCCTCAACGCGTATATAGCCGCGATTCAGAAGACAAAACGCTGTGCATACGGGCTTGAAAACCGACTTCCCGCGACGCAACTCGTCCTCGGCTGATTGCCCGAGATTGGCTGTAATTGATTGCGTCGCGATCGGACTGGAGAGAGGCTCGAAGTACGCGCGAGCGAGAGAGAAGGAGAAACAAAGAGAGGGATAGGAGAGGAGCAAAGTTAAGAGTCTCGCCTCCGTTTGACGCACTCGAGCGTACGATATAAAAAGTGTCCGCGGAATGAAACGACGGGGAGGACAACAAAGCCGGCAAAAGAGCGATGGAGTATTGGCGGATCTTGCTTTCTCATGCGCGCTGGTGAGGAGGATGTAGATTGTGGATTTTTTTTAGGATGTTGATGCGTTTCGGGATGTTTTGCGATACGAGATGATATACCGGAGGGTTTTGAGAGGTTTATGAATAGTTCGTTGACTTTGGCTTTTTTTGCGGTGGGAGTTTGGTTTTTCTTCTTTGAGATTGTTTTTTAGTAACGGGTTCGGAAAAGAGTGAAGGGGTTCTCGCCGGTAGTTATTGGTTTTGCTTTTGGGAACCAGAGCATGGTGGGTTGTTAAGATCTTGTTATAATATGATGTTTACGAAGGTTTTTTGGTAACTTTCATCATGTCAGTATAAATGCCTCTTTTTAGTACAAATAAGTAGCATTTAAGGATAATAAAGATCTTATAAATGAACTTTGATATGATTTTACTAGTATTTATTATTATACTGTCAAGCAAAAAGCTCGTACACTAATAATTTTTTACTTAATGGATTTCAAAAAATTTACATTTTTTACATTTGAATCTTTATTTAACTAAACAATTTGTGGTCTGTAATGATTTTTAAGACTTGAAAATACTAGTGAGCTATTTTTATAAAAATTTAATTTGTCTTAAAATAACCCCGTCGACCAAAGTACCCCCGCTACGCGTAGATATTACTTACACATAATTAAAGAAATACAGTCTGGGTTAAACTGTTATTGTGCTTAAAAATGTGGCCATGAATAATTTTATAAATTAAGACTGTCGATATTTTATATGATGATTTATTGAACGATCGCAATTTTATAAAAATAAAAATATAAAAAAATAAACAAAAAGAATATTTTAAAATATATTTAATTGTCCGCATACATTTACATATACATTCTTTCTTTCTGTTTCAGGTAAGACAGTCAATTTTTCAAGTCACTACGCTACACGCTTGTACGTGAGTATAATACTTGCATGAAAATTTTTTCATTTCAACTACTCACGAAGTTCAGTTCATCAGCCATACTATGTGACCTTAAACTTATCAAAGCGCATTCTCATATTCAGTTATCTTGGAAGCCCCGCTGGAAAGACTATCTAAGAAAATTGCATAAAAAGAAGAATACTTCGGCGGGTTAAGGTCAATCTTGTTATTCTGGTGAACTCTGAACCTTCGCCTTAACGACCGTTTGCGGTAGCCTCTCATGTACCGTACAGCGATGACAATGCACACTAGTTGCTCGAAGGGCATTTAAAATTCCTTTCCACGCCATTACAAATACCGAAGTTATAAGTAACACTGTTTAAATAAATTACTGTAATCTATAAATACATGCTATCTTATAACGTTATGCAAATTCCGATCAAATCTAAACTCGACAATTCCAATATCGAAACAAATATCTAGTATATATTCTCTATGCTACACATACGTTCCGATCAGCACATAACATATCATTTGACGAAATCTCAATATAACACCCCACACAAAAATACACTTTCCCCATCCTCCCTGCCCAAGCAATAAAACAAGCCTCGCCGAAACATCTCGCGCGAAAAAACAAAGCTCGCTCAAGTCCCTCTTCCAGAAGTCGAACTCGGCGTCGCACAGACACTCTCCACGTCACACAGCAAGAGCCGAGCGCACTCGACCGCGCCAGCGTGCAGTAGCCTCGAGTAAATTAGATCTCCTTCTCCAGAGTCCAGTGTGCACTCGTCTCAAGCTACACATACATACACACGCATATACTCTGGGGACTAGCGCGCAGCCCTCGGGTCCATTAACAGAGAGAAAGAGAGAGAGAGAAGTAGCTCACGGCGACGCTCTCCTCTCTTATCAACGGGACAAGAAGTCATCTTTGCGAGCGCTTTCTGCAAAACCAGTTTGTCGTCCTTCCACGCTCGCACTTGCGATCGCGCCGATGTAGTGTACACATAGGCCGAGAGCAGCTCACCGGCTTGTTTATGGAGACGCGGGTTTGTAGAAACTGCGAGGGCGCGATGGTTGGTGGAGGTGCATTTTTTTCTGGGGCTTCTTTGCAGATGGTTTGTTTTATTGTTGCGAGCTTTATTTTTGTGTGTTGGGAGGGGATTGGGAGGGTGTGGGTATGGAGGCTATTTTTAGGTTGAATTACGAAAGTGGATAGTGGGTGGGATGTGGGGTGGTCCTAGGAAGTTCTGGATTACGTCAAAGTTTTGGAGAGGCTCTAAATTATTCAGTGGCGGATTAGGAAAATGAAATATCTTTTGTTTTTACGGCTTTCCGAGGGCTGACTCACTCTGACGGATGTTTAGTCCTCGATATTCGCGTGTATTCGGGCTAAAATAATATTTTGGCAATGGCAATCTTTTTGGAAAGTTGTCAATTATTTAAAATGAAATTAAAAATATTCATTTATTAAATTTAGAAAATGTAGGATTCTTTCAGGCTTGATGTAACCTTCTTACTAACTAGTTCATTAAGTTCATGATAGACATAAAGTAAAAGGAGCTCGATGTAATCAGACAGAAGGTATAGATTTCTCACATTTTTTGTAAGTATTCAATTCACGTGAATGTGTGTGTGTATATTTACATTCTCCATTTACACTTGGATGAGGCAGATTTATTTGTAACTTATCCCACCTGGTTTTATATTGCAAGTATACATTATGACTGGAGATTGAGATCAGAAAGGTTTAAGAAATGTGTAACGTTTCATTGTTTCTATTGAAATGATTATTAAAACACAATATAGTCAAAGGAATTAAAAAAAATAATCTATCTTACTACTTTTAAGACACCAAAGTCTTTACTTTGCACTCCACTTCAATATCCTCCTTTAAAACAATTTTTCCAAATCCATCCCATCGGCAGCTAATCACAGCCAGCAGAAGCCAAAATCACTCAATCCAGCGCCGCCAGGCGATCTGCCTCATCCCCCGTAATCAAGGCAAACTATCTCCGGCAACACGAGCTAAATCAATCCCGAAGGTCAAGCCTACACCCACCCACTTCCCGAGCTCAGCAAAATCAACCCCATCAACTCTTTCCAGCGCCCACTCGCCCAGCTCCTTCGATCCGGAAACTTTGGCCATACATCGTGTATCACCTCCCCCCTGACACGGCATCCGCATTCAGATCGCCTCTCGAACAAGCGAAAGTCAAAATCCAATTTGTTCATGCGGAATCCACGAGAATGGGGCTTAATCGGCCGCGGCTGCGTTCGCGCACGTATATAAATCTCAGCGCGGATAACAAGGAAACTTGGAGCCTGCCTTTTGGTACACACGAAACTTATTAGCCGCCTCTGCCCCCGTAACGATAATAGAGCAGCCGACGTCGTCACGTCTTGGGGGGGCTGAGGGGGAGGGCGCATTGACGAACTATCCCGACAAGTATTTCAATTTGCGAGGAGGCGCGCGCTGACGGCTTCCTCGCCGGCGACGTGTGTGGGTGGGTTGTTTGGGCTGGGGGGTTGGGGGGAGGAGGTGAGGAGTCGAAGGGAGAAATTGAAAGGGTGGAGAGGGTGGACGGTGTGGATGGAAATGGAATTTCGAAGAGAATGGCTGGGATGAATCGCGGCCGTAGGTAGTCGGGTCATATCGCTTCCGGAATTGAGTTTCGCGCGAGTCGCTCGATTTATAGTTAGTTTGGGGGTTGAGAAGATTATTCGGTTGCAGAGAGCCTTTTGTTGATATAGGATGGGTTATGATCTAGGATGGGAAATTAACGAAACGATTAAGAGGATAGTATATGTTTAAGGTGTAAGTTAAAATTGTATGGAATTATTCTTAGATACATATGAAAAATATTGAATTGCCGAAGAATGAGTGCATTATTTTAGCAATAAGTTAAATCCATAATTAATGTTAAAGATTTTTACACGGTTTCTTTCAAAAATTAGATTTCATTTTTTCTTTTTCGCTTACGTTTCGTTCATAAGTATATTCAAAATTATCATAAGGATTCCTACTGCAGTATTCATGTTTTGATCTTATTTAATTTTGACAAAAAATTAATTAACAACTTTTTAAAACCTAACTAAGCTATTAATTTATGATTTGGCTATTAATTTGGTTATTAATATTTAATTAGACTATAACTAGAGCATAATGACTAAAGGTAATAAATAGTTATTTTCAAACACTTTATAAAATAACTTATACAAATTAAAATTTTTAGTTAAGCTCTTATTAGTTAATTAATAAAATGTTCAAAAACGACAGTTTTATTATTACTTATTAGAAGGATATTATCACTACATACCACAACAGTATTCTAATATGAAACTTATTTAAGAAAAACCAGAGGCGAAAAATTTCCTTCTCATCTTTACGTGCGCCGCATAAATTTAATTTGAAATTACTTGGAGAAGGTTAATAGTAAACTGGCCAATTTAGTGTAACTTAGAAAACTAGTCGACGTCAAAGATCGACTAATTTAGCAACTAAATTTTATGTAGTTCTGCGTGCGTCTATATTCGAATAAATAATTTTGTTTTTCGATTTGAATCAACCAAATTTTAGAAGTATATAGAAGCAAAATGTTTTGATATACATATTTATTTCTGAAATTTTTATCCAATCAATTGTAAATCTTGTAGTAGCTATTAGACAAATTTGTATTTTTGAATATCAGAGGAACTACTTTAATCAGTGAGAATAGATTTTTCAGTGCGAAATTATTTCTCGTCGTTATAATAAAAAGATAACTAAGAGAACTCATGTATTACTAAAAGATAAAAATACAGTAAACTCTCAAAGCGTTCAGACATAAGAAATATCTAAAATGTTAAATCTACCCAGAAACTGAACTAAAAAAGTAATAAAAACCCTCCATTTGCATACAATCAAAAAATTTTTATTACAACCCCAACATCAAACGAAAAAAAGGAAAAATTAAAGACGAGGAGCGCGGAATTTCGGCCGGCGGCAACTTGATTAGTTCGGCCGGAAGCACCGGGCGTCGCCGTTCGAGGAAACCGGATATTGGAAGCCATTTATCTGAGGAGGACAATTAATTAAGCCCGATGATCGCGCGGCCTGCAGAAGCCGCCGGCGGATCCCCTGAGATACGATCTTGTTTATGCCTCCTAAGTTTTAGGCTGCTACTCCTAAGAGAAGAATCCAGAAAAGAGCCCGGAGACACTAAAAGGCTAAATAAAAGCGGACGAGTAATCGAGTATGAAGGCTGCGCGGAAATAGTCCAGGGTGAAGCGCCGGAGATGGAGGCTTGAATCCGTTAAACTGGCGCAGCTTATATATTTTTTTAATCGATAGATAAAAAGAACGTTGGGTTTTATTGTTTTGCTATAGTCTTAACCTAGATCGGCTGAGCGAATGCAAAAGCTGCCCGATCGTAAAGTGGATGATAATGTAGGCAAGTAGCACCGTTACGCTCGCGCAAAATATTACATTTTATCTGACTTTATGGAATTATTAAATCACCGATTCATGGTGCTCACGTTTGGGAATTTTAATATGCTACCGGTGTAGTTCGAATGAGACTGCGCCCAACCAGTTTCCCATAAATATTACTATTTCAACATAAATCTGTTGGACGATTTGCGAGCAATTAAATGCATATTCGATTTTATACTAGTGTGCGGTACTAATGAACAAAAATTCAGCTGGTACACTATAGCTAAACTTTCACGAATGTTTCTTGTGATATATGCAAACGGAAATAAAACCGTTTTACAACCAATTAAAGTTTTATTTACCTCATATTGTGTTCCAAGTTGTATATTCTCTGAAAGCTGCTTAGAAACTGAACTTTCACGTAAGTTACTGAAGCTTCTTAGAAATAAAATAATTCATTTGTATCCTATTACATTTGAACTTGGAACTAATAACTAAAATTAAGTTAAAACATTGACCTCTTTTTTTGTTTAATGTACATTTCTTCACTCATTTTTTTCTATTTCAAAATATATTTATATAAATTAGTTTTAGAAACTTTTGAATTTACCGACCACCATTTATTTAATGTCAAATAACCGTCAAGAAAATTTCACAGTTTACAATCACTTTACCCAGAAAATTAAAGCTCTCCATAAAAGCCATCTGGAAGCCTCCCCACGCCAAAAACCAATTTTCCAGCCAGCTAAATTTTTCACAAAGACGCTTTTCACGGATCGTACGGCCTTACGTACGATCCTTTCCGCTAAAAAGGCCGGTATAAAAATAAAAATTCAAATATCTCAAAACCCGCCTCGAATCGATAAAAACACCTCCTATAACGTACTGCGCGCAGCGTCACAAAGAAGCAGCAGTAGCAGCATTCCATTTGCAAATTAAGCCTCGTCTCGTCGCGCTCCCCCGGTCCAAACGCTCGCGAGCGCGCGGCCTTTAAGTAATAAGCCTCGGGAAGCCGTCAATTGCGGGCTGCTCGTATATGTTCCTTTCGAGGAGCTGGCAGGCTCGCTTAGCTTGGCTCGTGTAGCTTTTGACGACGACACTTCGTCACCTATGACTATGAAAGACTGAGGGAACGATTCTTTTGAGCTCGCTTCACGTCGTATATTCTTGTTTGAGTTTTTCAAGTTTTATGACGGTGTTAAGGTTTGGTTTATTGATTTTATGTAAGCTTGAGAAGGGTGGATGGATGGGAGTCGAGTAAGGGATTTTTATCAGTGGATGAATTGATTCATTTTGAGATTTAAATAATTTTATTGGGGTTCATTTTAATATAGATTCAATATAAAGTGGATATTGGATAAAAAAATATTCTTCTGATGGCGGTTTGAATAAGTGAAAGCATAAAAGGCAAAAAACTTAGCAAAACGTTATCTTGTCAATTCATGCGCTTACTAACACATCGCTTGGCAATAATAGCGAGAACAGCAATAGTTTACGTAATGTGCTACAAATAAGAAAATATCTAGCTGTTACGTGACAAGAAATACAATTAGTCCGCCATTCATCCGACGATGTATGAAAAAATTCCCCTTTCTTAAAACGTACAAAAACTTTTAAGCATACCATTACAGTAAAAACAATAACCAAATCGCAATTCTCACAGCGAAAGTATTCTCAACAACTCCAAGTCAGTGCATTATTCACTTTTTCACCCTATCAAAGATCTTTCCATCCATTGCCTCCAAAACGTCTCTCATTAGACCCACCTGACATATAAATATTCATCCTCCCACATCATTTTCACGCGCACTCTCATTTACCGCGGTGCTAAACAAACGCGCAAGCTCATCGCGTTTCAAACTCTCATCTTGCTCATCCAACCGTCATCCTCTACATCATCCAGATCTCTCGAAGCGGCAGCTATAGGAATCTAAAAATTACGCCTACCGAAGCGCGAGCCCCACAACAGCTTTGCATAATACCAACTCGTTAGCGCTCCCGTTCTTTTCAGCCATTGTCTCTCTCATTATCCGTCTGTCTCTCTTTCTCCTTCTCTCTCGACGTTGCTGAATCATCAGCAGGACGATTACTCTGGCGTAGCCGCGCGCACGCCCCCGCTAATTGCCTTGCAGCGAATAAATTTGCACTATTCCAGAGACCCCGATGATCGCTCACGCAAGCGATGCGTTGCTCTAGGATGATGAGCGCGAGACTGCGACTATATAGGCGACAAGTGGGTTAGTGTAACGCGTTTGCGGCGCGCTGTTTATGCGGAGGATTTGGTGTTGTAAAGTTTTATGGCTCTGCGGGATTTGCCCCGGCTGTTGGTGTGACTGGTGGCGGTGTGGAGGGAAATGGGGATCGGGAAAAGCGTCGGTGTTTTTAGGTATTGTTTAAGTGGGTCGGTATTTGTGCGTAATGCTGGAGAGTTATTTTTTAACGGAAAATATTTGTGGATGTGAAAAATTAAGCAGATGTGCGTTAAAATGTTGCTTATTTAGGTTAAGTAGTTATAGGTTGTAATAAGAGTTTTTATTGATAGGCTTGATAACCAGATATTTTTTCAAGGAAATAAAATTAGCTTTCAAAATGTAGTCTTGCACTTTTAATTCTTTTTAGTTAGAAATAACTTTTTAGTAATATTAAAAACTATTTAAGAAAATGAAGTATGCACAAAACTTCTTATAAAGTATAGTCAGGAGTATTATTACTTTTCGTAATAGTAAGAACTGTAAACTGCCAATAAAGTTTCGCGTCAGTAGAAAAAATCGGCAAAAATTTTATTGGATTAGCTATCGAATCTGAATTGAAATATAGAACTAAAAATAAAATAAATTACCTGAGATACTAGCTTTAACAGCAATTCTTTTAACAAATTTTGTTATTAGGAAAGAAAAGTTAAAGAAGTTTACTTATACTTCAGAATTAAAAAATAAATTTTAATGAAATTTCATGTATGTACATTTAAATAGAATTTCTAAAATACCACTGTTTAAAATTTCGCTAGACTTCATATGTGTGAGCCAAAATATAATGAAATTTTCATTTTCAGAAATTTAATCCGCAGTCTTATGGAAAATTGAAATTAGTTTACAAAAATTATAAATTCGTATAAACCTACTTAAAAGTTGTAACTGAAGTATGCACTTCAATAACAATTACATAAATTATAAATAATACAAAGTTGGCTGGAAATATACAAGATAAACTCGATTTATACAATATGAAACCATAAAGTGCTTTTATTTAAATCTCAATTATTATAGCTACATAATTCTAAAACGCAAAAAATGTGGCCAAACCTTTAGAATTTAATATTATTTTGCGAGGAGATTGTGTTAAATATATTGGAAATAATTAAGAGCTGTAGATTCAATAAGAATGTAGGAATTCAATAAGAATTAAATTTCATTTGGATAACATTTTTTTTGACATATTAGTAACAAACTAGATTTTCTGGTTCTTCCGATTATTGACAGTAGTTGAGAATTATTATAATACTGATCATTATTACGAATTAATTGCAATTTTTCCACGTCAACAAAAACTAATGAACTAATTAAAATAAGATTTTCAAGCAAGTTTATTTTTAACAAAATACCATTTTCATCACTAATTACAGTTATTTGGTAATATTTCAACGATGAAAGTTGCTTAAATAAAATAGGTGTCATATTTCTTTTTGCATCGATGAAAACTTTTTCTTGTACACTGATGAATATAAAGCAAAGAAAGAGCATGCTTTATGTTGAGTTACTAAAATGTCTCCGAATATTTCCCATTTCGTTGCACTAACGTACCTTCAAATACGCTAACTATACTGCAGTATTGACAAAAATGCTTTTACTGAAAATTATGAACATAACTCTTACTTTAAGCCATGCAACTGCTGGACTATTGCCAATTTCGGTTTTATTAAAATACTTCGTTGTCTTGTTTTAGGACAAAAAAAAAATATTGACTAAGTAACATGTCAATAAAAGCATTTACGTTAATCTCTTTAGTTATAAATTTAAAATAATTTCCATTAAAATTTTTAAGTATCAGTAGTTACAATGTACAACAAATTTATTAGCGCGACTCTCAATTCAAATATCAGATAAAAACTAATAATAAATTAGCCGAGTTACTTACTTTTAAAGCATTTTTTCCATAAAATTTATTTGTTTTGAAAGAAAAAGAGTTTATTGATGTATTAGTTTCATTATACGTTATTTGTTTATTTATTTAAAATAATGAACTAGTTTATTCTTTTAAAATAGTTAATTAATATTTCGATTATAAATACTAAAAATGAAAGGAAACATCCAGTTAAATGCATCAATAATAATTGAGAAGAAATAACTTTCTTATTAAAATAGCTCTGCAGAACTTCTAAGTGTTGCCCAGATTGTATGCCAAAAAATTTGTATTTCCACGTATTTCTTATGCCAGATTCCAACAGTCTTTGTGTAATAATATCAAATTTTTCAATAAAAGGTGAACGTACCTTAAAAAGAAAGCTTTCTGGCGAAAATGGAAACATTAATTTTTGAATTTTTACTTTAGATCTTTCGTTAAGTCTTCTAAATTTATGTGCATATAACTTTGCTATTCTTTCTTGAACAAAACAAATAAAATTCTCTTTATTTTCCAATAATTCAGGTACGTAGTTGTTGTCAACAATAATCACTTGCGATTTAACTATCTCAAAGTATTTATCGTCATTATCAAATACATTTCGTAAATGCATTTCTGCATATCTGGGAGCGTAAGGTTGAAGATTAGCCTTTACCACGTCCTCGTATTTTGTCATCGGTTTCTCGTCATACTTAATTAATGCATCAGTCAATGTAGGTATAAAATCAAACAAATATATAATTGATAAGAGTGTACTAAAAACTAATATAAATCTTTCCTTCGTCGTTTGAGGTTGCCTTGTTCGAGGTTGTTGCAATAATAATTTAATATTTTCGAAGAAGAAGATGCTTTGTGATCTTGTAATAAAACGATTAAGTGAGTAAATTATGCAGATTATTATAATTATTCTAAAAGAAAATAAAGTAAGTGTTCTGCCTGGTATTCTAATATGTAAAACGTTTTTATCCAAAGTAATAGAGCTTAATCTTTCAAAAGACAAAAACTTGCCTGTATCAAAATATTTATTTTTAAGTACTGTTACAAATACTACCGGATACGGAATTAGATGATAATTACTTTTAGGAAAATGGGTATAAGTCTTCGTATATATTTTATATTCACCAGTGACATTTATTTGAAAATTCAATGCATCTTTTAAAAATAATAGAGCTGAAAATCCCAGGCCCTGATAGAACGTCAAATTACCAATTTGTTTTTTTATCATATGTGGTTTTCTGTTTATGAATGGTACTCGTATAATATATCCATTCATATCTTTCAATTTGTCTGGAAAAATATCAGTAGTAGGAGAATAATTTTTACATATGTATTTTCCTAAAAATGGATTATATTCAAATATTTTTATGTTTTCTTTATCATTTAAATTTAAAATTGATAAATCTAAATAGTTCTTAAACCAAGCATAATCTAAAATCGATTTAACTGAATTATTAGAAAATGCATCATCACTTATAATTATCAAGCATTTATGTCGCACACCGTTAGGTAAGAGATGAATATAAAAGTCTAATAAGAATTGAATTTCAGTAGGATGAAATTTTTTTTGACATATTAGTAGCAAATTAGATTTTCTGGTTCTTCCGATTACTGGCAGTAAATGGGAATTATTATAATTATATTGATCATTATTATGAATTGCTTGCAATGTTTGTACATTAACAAGAACTAATGGACTGTTTGAAATAAGATTTTTAAGCAAGTTTATTTTTAACAAAGTACCATTTTCACCGCTAATTACAGTCATTTGGTAATATTTCATGGATGAGAGTTGATTAAATAAAATAGGTGTCATATCACTTTTCGGATCGGCGAAAACTTTTTCTTGAACACTGATACATATAAAGTAAAGAAAAAGCATCATTAATGTTGAGTTATTAAAACCTATGTGTAAGAAATTCTTTAACAATATTAGAAGTCCCATACTGTTTTTCTTTTCATTGCACTGACCTCCCTTAAAACGTGCTAAAACATGCTTACAGTATTGACAAAACTGCTTTTACTAAAAACTATAAATTTAGCACAACTTATAGCCATGTAATTATTTAATGAAATAACTTTTAACATTGTTTTAAGAAAAATAAATGTGTAACTATATAAGTTTGTAGTAATATGTTAATAACTATTTACATAAAACTATTTTGCTAAAAGTTTTAAATATTTTTTGTTTCAACCGTAACACTTTATGAATAATATACAAATATCCCTAAAAGGCTCCCGTTTTCAGCAAAAAATCTATACATATGATTAAACTCCATCATTCTCTATCTCATACGAATATTATGTTTAGAAGAGCCGCGATAAGCAGTCATCTTGCCAATAATCGATTTCGCAACAAAATAAGCTACGGGCCTGTGCCCATTTATCTCCGTTTCACCTCTTACTCGTCGTTGAAAATCCGCAAGCTGCCGATGAGACAAATAACGTCGAATCAGACTTTCTCTCTCCCTCTCTCTCTCTCGCTCTCAAGCGAAGTCGAAGCCTAAGTTTGGATATTCAATTTCCGGGCCGCTTGAAAAAGGCAGGGGATAAGAAGGGTGGCCCGGAAAGCGAGAAAAAGTGCGAAAGTTGCCGAGAGAAATGGGCAAAGTCGTGCGGGGATCGATGGCAGCTGTCCTAATTGTTATCGCGTCATCGCTCTCCTTTCGGCTACTGTACCGTATATATATGCGCCTTTACACGTGTAAGCCGGCTTCTCGCCTGGCGCACTTTAATACGCTCGCTCTCCAGTTTTCCACGTTCGGTTCGTGGGCGCGGAAGAGAGAAAGTAGTTTTCTGTACAGGGTGATAAATTTGCCGGCTCGTACTTGGGTTATGAGTTTTGTTTTAAATTGCCGGTACACGCTGGCAACCGGCTTGTTACTGGCTTACGATAGATCGGAAATTTGCCTCGCCGATAAGTGATATGTAATCGTAAAATAAATTTGATTATACGCCGGATGCACTTAGAATTACGGGTAACGACGTGGATCGGCATTTTTTCTGGGTTGAAATATGGGACTGTCAAGTGAGACTGTTTGCTTTAATCACTAGTGTATATCCTAGCGTAGTTTATGTCAATATCTTTTAAAATTATAAATTTTAAATCGCAAGCTGAATTTCATGTATTTCAAAGAGAAAGCTTCATCGACCAATATAACTCTTAACAACCGAAACTTTAAATAAAGTTAAATCTCCATCAAACAAAACCCGAAATCTGCATAAACTCCAAATTCCATTCCACCATAACCCTGCGGCCAAGCCTCCCCCCGTCCGCGCCTCAAATCAAGCCAAATCCAATCCCACCTCCCGGGCCGCCGAAAGAAAAGCTTCCGCCCATCCTCACCTGAGTCAATATATTCAATATTCCACATTCGAGCGCCCAGCTCTCTCAGCGCCGTAAAAAAAGAAAGAGACCCGACTACACGACGCTTCCCTGCATGGAAATCACGGTCTGGCCCGCTCTCTCTCCCTCTTCTTCTTTGAAGCTCCAGCTACCCTCCTTCCTTTTTTGCCGCTGCCCCCGGGGGGGGAGACGATCGAGCGGCGGCGCAACCCTTGCCCGAACGCGCGCATAATGCGCCTTCCGGGCGCGATGCATGCGATGTCGATATATCCCGGCTGAGTGAGGGAACGCCGCCGCCGAGCTGCCCCCGGAGGGCTCGTTAATACGTAAAACGCGCGAGCGCAAGTTCACGGTTCATGGATATCAATCCCCGCGCAGCTGGTGGAGAGCCGGGTGGATGTGTGGGGTGGACCGAGTTTCCTTGTTCTCGTTACGTCCGTGTCACTTTTACGCCCTGGGGTCTTGCTTGTTTTTCTGCTTTATTCTGGGAGTTGGTGTTGTTGGTGAGGTGCTGCAGGATTTTTTTTCTTGTAAATTTTGTTTTTTGGAATGAGTTGGGAGTTTCTTTTGGGATTGCTTTTGTTTGTGTGAAAATTTTACGTACGAAGGGTAAATTTTAATGTATTGATACTGTAGGAATAATAAATTGTTAAAGTTTCTAAGGTATAAGGGTATTTAATCTCCTCTTCTTCGATATATCGGAAAATGCCTGAAAAAATGTCTTTGTTTTGGAGGCAGTAACGCCACCAATATTTGACGATACATATCGACAGAATTTCAATAGCACTGTTTCCATATATATCGCTCATATATAGCAAACATCTATAGCAAACCGCCTATATGCAAAATTTTTAGTCACCGATAAAAAGAATGAAATTTCATTGAATTTTTTTAATAAAACACTTTCCCTAGATTTATAAAACCTATTTTGGCATATTTTGGTTTGTAAAAGGCAAACTCAAATTGGTTATGAATAAAGAATCAATCTGGCTGACTGAATCTTTTTTAGCAACCCTTTGACTCCCTCACAGGGAATACATTAATACGCTGATAACGTTCGGAGGGCAGATTGCTGTATCGCTGCTATACGTACCTTTTAGGACCCTAGAGGGTAGAAAATCAATATTTTATCGCAAAATAAATGAAAACGAAAAGTAAAATAATACTGAAATTTGGAAGAGCTATGAAGTTGAATAACACAAGTAAATCTTCAATTACAATAATTTTTTAATTTTGCGTTACCGTTATTACTTGCGTGCATCGACTGTCCAGTAAAAATAAAACATCACTCCAGTATATAAATCACTTTTTTCTTCTTCATTCTTTGGGGTACAAATTTTCTAGCTAATAATAACTTACAACTCCTCCAAGCATGACTTTGCATGTAAGGATACTAACAGCCATTGTGTACTACGTGACTGCGACTTTTAAGTTCGCTTGCAGAGCCCTTAAGTGGTTCAATGTACACACAGCAGTAACTCTTTTAACAAGCATAATTAATGTGAGATACTGTTCCCATTGAAATTTATTCGTACTTTAAATTAAGCAGGTGCTTCAGGAATGAACATATATTCGTAATATGAATCATCAATACGAAGTTTTTACAGTTGTCTATGCATCAGCTTGAATAAAATTATTAAGTTTTCTTATCTGATACTGAAATGAAAAATAAAAATTTGATCTTTACTTTTTTCTATACTTTATCTTTATCCTAACCTTTTAAAGTTGGTGCCAATCAGTTTTATTATATCCAAACTATTATACAGTATTTATAATTTTATAGATTAAGATTATTATATTAATAAAACTTTAAACAAGACGAATGAAAAGCCCTATTCAGACGATTCGTTTTTCTTTTTCACGGGCGGGGTCCCGCACTTTCGATGTTCCTTTCATCACGCTATTTGTTCGACCTTTTGGAGTGAGCAGGAAACGAAACGCTGAACCCTTTTATCGTAAAGAAGAGAAAAGTCTTTTCAAAGAACGGAAATTTCGAACATTGATTTTGAGTTTTTCAAGGCTGATTTACTCGCGCTCAAATTTTGTGTCCTCTTTAATTTCTTTCTGTGGAATCGATTTCGAAAAGTTAGGTAATTGCCGTCCCGCAGCGCCTAAATACTTAATATTCAATTCGTGCAGTAGAGAGTAAACTTTGTCGAAGGTATGAGTTAATCATGATACGTTTTAATTAAAAACTGCTGATTTTGAAACTTTAATTAAAATATTCACGAACGACGCTTGTGATGCAAATTTATGCAAATTATGAAATTTTTCAGGTATTTTTTGGTAATAAAACGTTTGTCCTTTCATGTATGCCTAAAGTGAGTATCAAACATGCATTTATGTGAGCCACAAGTTGCATTAATTTGTGCTCATACATATAAATTGACGAGAGGCGTTGCTTAAATAAAATTTGTTTTTGTTTATTTACAATTTTGTATAGCAAAATATTAAATGAGATTTATAATGGAAGTTAAAAGTAATCTTATGGCTGAAGGACAAAATTTATCTTTTGATATAATTTAAAATTTATAGAAATAGTGTTAAGCTAGAGGACGACTTATTTATGTGGAAATAAAAATATTCCGATTTAATATCTTTATTAGAAACTCTTGAGGAATGCGAAAACAGCTGGGAAAGTTAAATAAATTAACATGTATAAGTTATGAAAATCAGAATAATATATCATTCCTTTGTTTATTAACGATGGCTTATTATTTTAATTAAAATCTTCTTATAAATTATGAATTATATCAAGAGTACTGCATCATAATATTAATACTCATACAGTATTAAGAAAGATGAATCGCTGTGTTAAAATATTGTTGTCTGTATTATTCGTGATTTCTCTAGCTTTGATTGCATGTAAATATTATACCAGAGTGTACTCAAAACTGATGAAAAA
>JAPYZA010002791.1:0-16517 GCA_030522685.1 Eupelmus azureus | reverse complement strand
TAGATGATTCTTCCTAACATACGCGTACATACATAAACACTCTCACTCATTCTCACACGCATACTCACATGTAAACATTCACTCGACGCACGATACACCGCGCTACCGAAATTTAAAATGCCTCAGTTCCAACTGGGTTGTTGACGAGTCGCGCACGCAGGCACATGTTTAACGTACACGCGATCCATACACGCATTTTCTTGTAACATTTACACCGGCTTTATTTTGTAATTATTATTTTCCTTTTGAAGTTATTTAGTGTAATAAATTAGAATTACCATTGTTAAGTGTGAAGTGTTGTGTTCTTTATTTGCACCTCCGAACCTGCCTGCAATTACTTACAACCCTTTTTATTTAGTTTCAAACGTCCATTAATGAGGCACTTGTTCGACTTAGACTAACCTTTAGCACTAATTTATTTATTTTAGTGTCTTGTCCGCATCCTAATTTATTACCTTGCATGTTGTGTAGTCCGTCTTGTTCGTTATCCCGTCCTAATTTATTCTCTAGTTGTAGTTTTTAGCGGGAAGTGAATATATTTAAGGGCTGAGTGAGTGGCGTGAATGGGGCTGAAGCGCATGAGAGTTGAAGGCTGTTACAGGAGCGCGGGCGAATTGAAATTTTTCTGTGATCTGACCACAGAGACTGATTTATACTTTTATTTTTCTTTTTATGTTTATCTTTTATTTATGACTTATTTTAGCTTTTAAGTATCTAATTTATTTATTGACTTAGTATTTTTACTAATTTGAATTTTATCTATACATCTAGGTTAAGATTTATATTTACACCTAGGATTAGATCTTTATTATATAGCTTTGACAGTGACTGTGATCAGTTGATAACGGTATGTTATTGTTATGTACTTTATAATTCGCTTTACTTCTTGACGTTATTTTAAAAATTGACTGATAGACCGCAAACTCAAGATAAGTTCCACCTGAACACCTGAAGGTACCATATATTATATTGAATATATTGTTTTCGCAATTTGCAACGCTTGACTGCGATACACTGAAACTTTGTTGAAGTACGAAATTTATATGTATTATTGTTTGTACTGTGTTGTGCCATAAATAAATCATCTATCTATCTATTTAGTAGTATAGGAGATCACTAAAACATTACGTTATAAGGCCACAAGTATTATAAAATGTAGAAATAGCAAACGAAGAAAATTATTTTAAAGAGTTATAAAAAGTAATTATAAAAAAAATTATTCTAAAGAAAAATTTACTCCGTTTTGGATAAGTGAAATACCCAGGATATAACACTTCCCCCGCCTGCTCCAGAAATAGGTCTCTTTGAGGAGAAATGTTTTGTGACAACAGCTGACGACGTATTTCAGCTAGGCGTTCTTCCTTGGTGGTCAGCATAGAACGTGTTGCTGCTACGTTGCGCGGCATGGCTCCTGCTCTTGGCTGGTTATGAGATATTTGTAGCCGTTGTTGTTGGGCTTGTGCGTCTAATTGTTGGGGGAGTGGCTGGCCCTCTGCGGATGGTCGGTCATTCTTTCGACGAATCAGACGAGCAAGTTAGTTACGGAGCCGAAGAGAGCTCCAAACAGGTGAATACTCCAGCCATAAACCGTATAGAGTTTATAACCAATGGTGGCTAAGACAGTTTTGAAAATTTGGATAATTACTATTACCATGATTATTCCAGCAGAGAAGGGATTTCATGAACCTATTTCACATTCTTGTGATTCGTAATTCAATCATCTCAACAATCTAGTCTTCGTCGAGCAAATCAGCGAAGTTTGTTGATCTAACTGGTGTTCCTTATAACTTTTGAGCGACTGATTCTAGCAAAGCAGCTTTTTTCATTAGGAAAGTAGCGTGTTGATGAAATTTTTCAAGGTCTTTCTGAGAATACATTCTGTTCTCTAAAAAGTTGTTAATGTCACGATATTACCAGGTCAAGCTGGTCATTGGCTGGATCGTTTGTTGTGCTGTTGTTTCTGTGATTGAGCGCGAAACATGTCTCCAACAGTTGTTGATGTTATATGAAATTGACAAGACATTATTACAGATTATTTGTGTACCAACATGTGTTATAATGTGTGATTTGGGCTTGAGGAAACTCTGCAAAACAATAGTCGCTGGCTCTTGGCTTGTAAGGAACCGGCTCACACTGGATTATGTATGCTGCTTTCCCTGCTGCTATGGCTGTATATCCCGGTTTTTTCATAACGCTTAAAGCAAACAGATCTGGGTTCGTGAGAACTAATGCCTGCGAGTTCACTATCTCCTGCCTCTACAACTGGCACTGATGCAGGAGAACGAATCTGTACAGTTATTTCAATTGATTACTAACGTGATTTTCTAGTCAAGAAATTTTGTTATTGAAATATGCATTCAGATGTAAATCTTTTGGATGTAAATGACCCTTCTGGCGTTGATTCCAAAATGTATAGGTATGGTTGTTCTGGCTTGATTAGTTTGTGTCTGCACAAAATTTGCTCTTCTGTTGCTGCTAATCCGAAACGAATTTCCTTTTTTGAGTTTCCAAAATACACTGTTGGTGAGTGGGTTGTGTTGCTCGTGACCTTGACTCCTACTCCCTCGAACAAGATGGTGTATAAGTCGAAGTTGCATGCGTTGGTCGATTTGGGAGCCCAGAAATAGTAGTTTCCATCGATGTCAGCGCAGTATCTTCTTGAGTACGCGAAACATCTGCGTTTACGTTCGCTCTTCTTCTCCAAACGTGATTTTCAAATTTGCTGTAACAAACAAATTTTTGTATTTGATATCATTGGTTACAAACGTTTCGTGTTCGCAGGCCCCATCGATGGTTAGGGGCCTTGCTGCAATGATTGATGGGCGATTGATTATTGTTCATCACCAAATCCTTTATGATGGCGTTTCCATACTTGATTTGATTGTAATCAAGTCCAAACAGAGTTCTCGCGACACTGTATAATATAACTCACAAGTAACACTACCCAAGTGTAAATTTCCGATCTTTCTGAAACTTTGTATACTTATTCAGTATCGCAAAATAATAGACACGTATTTTTTCATTTTAGCGGAATCTCATTTTGAAGTCTGGAAATGGCTATCCAATATTCACACTCGTGTAACATACTGCATGCACAGATTGCTTATATATATAAGTAATCTTAATGTTACGCCCATCGCCTATGAGTTTCAGAAACTTATGCGATCCTGTATACTTCGGAGAGAATTTATCTTTTCTTGGCTCTAACATCAATATAACATTATCTCCGACTTCGAAGGTGCAAGGATTTAATTTGGCATCGTAATATTCTTTTGAGCGTTCTTAAGCGTTTATTAGATTTTCGCGTGCTAATTTTTGTATTTCTAAAATTCCGATTTTTAATCGAGCTACACAGTCAGCATAAGTTGCGAGCTTACAAAAGGTGTGCCCTGAAAACTACCATAGGTGATCCGTATACGTAAACAAATCTTTTGAGAAAGGCATCTGAGATTCCCTTAAAATCTGCTGCTTGTATCAGTGTTACTACGCAAAATTTCGTCAACAAATCTTGCATTGTTAAAATATATGCATTATCATTTGAAGTTCGCGTCATAGGTCCTAACACGTCCATAGCTACCTTATCAAAACTCGAACCGGACGTATCCGTCAGTATCTTTAGTAGTTTGACCTTTGTCCTTACTAACTTATTTAGTTGACATTTCCGGCATTGTCCTATAACTTCGCTAATTTGTTGTTTCATATTACTCCAGAAATAATTTTGCCGAATTCTATTGTAAGTTTTAGCCACACGTTTATGCCCGTTAATCGGGGATTCGTGTGTTATATATCTTTCGTTGTTAAATATCTTTAATAATGTTTTCGCGTTCTTTGGGTTCAGGTATAACTATACGATTTCGACAAATTATTACTTTAGTCGTGTGTTCTTCAGAAAAAATCCTTATTAAGTCCAAAATTTCATTTCACTAATAAAAGAGAATCTATCGTTCGAGGAGAATATACAAATGACAAACCGATATTTAGGAAGCCTACGTTTCGGGGATATTATTAGTCCCGCTTTTAAGTCTAAAAAATACCAAAAATACAAAAATTAGAGTATTAAAAAATATAAATACGAAAAAGATTTATGAAACGCAGCACTTGATTTTATAATAAAAATAAAAACACATCTTATAATAAATAAATATACTTTTTACATGATGAGGTTTTTTAAAAATATTCAAATCTAACTATAAAACTGTAAAAAGATTGAAAAAATAATATAAATTAACTTTGGCAACTTTATATGGTTAATAAAAAATGTAATATTTGAAAATTAATAAAAACGTGAACACACGCATTAACAACGGACAGAACTAAGGTTGTAAGTCCGTTGGTGACCAGCGTTCAGTATGGCTAAGCGCCATTATCAATTAAAGATGTACTTGGCCAACTACCGGAGAAGAACTAAAGTGCGAGGAAACATTAAGGAAATGTAAAATCTAGATTTAATAATTTGATCGTGGTAAAAGTGGGGGAAATCGAGCCATCGAGAGTCGAACGCTACCAGTATATTATGCGACGCGTGAAAGTGACAAGAAGCCACTGCCACTAAATCGCAAGTAGTTATGGGGTCGCTCTGGAGCGTCACATTCCCCCACTCCTCAGCCATCCCCCACTCCTCCAGAGCGACCCACGTGACATTACCTCCCACTCCTCTCTCTCTCTCTTTTTCCCCACCCTTCTACCACCACCACCACCACCACCGACATCTCTTTCTCTCTCTGAGCTCCCCACCTCTACATTATCTATAAGTTATAACCATCTAACAATAATAACTTGAATTAAATTTACTTTAAAAATTAAATTTTTATTACATTGTTTTAACAACTAATATTAATAAACTAAAAACAATATTTTATATTAACTATACTATTCTAAAGTGAATATGAAGGAAAAGGATCTGGATATGGATAAAAGATTTTTCAAATAATAAAAAAGTTTTTATTTAAAATCATTTATTGATGGTCTTGTATTTATGTAGTTTACAAATGATTATAGGATCGAAAATTTTACTAAGTCGCATAATTCTAAATTTAAGGCGCTCCCGATCACGTACCGCTTGCTCCCACCCCCCACATCTAGCAGCCTTACAAGCGTACTGCCATACATACATATTATGAACTATATTACAATTTTCGTTGAGCCGTACAGATTTCATTGTTCATTTTTTTTATTTTTTAGCATTATCGCATTTACAGATTCCACTATTTTGTCGTTGTACATACAAGTAATTTCCCAATATATATTTACAAATTCGTCGTCGTACAATTCACGAATAAATGGTTTTACCCAGTTATTCTTTTCTATTAGCGCATCCACACTCATTAAAACTTGGTTACATATGAATTTTAAATCTTCTTTCGATACAGATTTTATAATTTCTTGAAGATGACGTCGCTTAAACACTGTAATTTGCGCTTCATATACTTCCTTACTTTTTTTTCAGCCATATGCGCGATGCTTTGAAATAGCGTTGCTACACCATGTTTTATTTTATTTAAATATTCAAACCGCTTGTTTATACATTCCTCCAATTCAAACAGTTGATCAAATGTAACCTTCTTCAAAACAACACTTCTGCGCGGTCTCTTTGATAAAGATTTACGTCCTGCCCCTCGTACCGGTCTGTGATCGTCCTCAATCTCTATTGCCTTGTCCGAGTGACTGGTGGTAAATTGTAAAATCCAGCCGTTGCCGTAATACTTGTAATCTTTAAGTTCACTAGCGTTCCTATTCAAATAATCTTCAATATTAGCGAAATTAAGGCTAAAATCTTTCCAAGCCTCTGTGTCAAACTGAACTCCAAATAAATCTAAGCCAAGTATATTGACGAATGGTTCAATATGAAAATAGTCGTCGAGGTCACCGCACCAATTCAAACCAATGACAGCCTTCTTACTGCAGGATTTGTTCAACTCGTATACTGTGTTGTATATTAACGGTAGACGACTTTCACTTTCAAGAGCCATCGGAGAAGACTTAGCGGTTAGGCGATTGTTTGACTGAAACTGATGTATAAAGTCCGTCACGGATGGCTCTTATACCCGTTTGACAAAAGACTAGGTGGGGTGTAGCTGACGTTATAAATTTCGTCCACTTCCGAGGAATTTGATCCGCAGGGAACACACCCATAGTATGTGACGAGATCCGAGGTAGATTTTTCAAAATCTGCAGGCTGTTCATCGCAGAGCTGTAGAGGCGGGTGCAAACTAAATTCAGAATCGGAACTTTTCTTGCGATTACGTAGCCAATATTTTAAACACTGAGCGTTATTTGAAGCGCAGCTGTATTTTAAATAAACATTTTCTGCAGCATGATGAATACAATATCTGTCGCTCCATGGTAAATTGTGAAATGAAGGACAATCTTTGTCATATTCCAAATTTATAACGTTACATGCTGTTATTCTATGTAGGAGTAGCCATTTTTCTTTTCCACGAACGTAAATCTTATCAACTTTTTTACACAGCTCGCGAAGATTCTACAAGACTTTCTTTGCCCCCCCCCCCCCCCCCTTCAAAGTAGTCGATTCTATATTGGTGTCTAGTAAGCCAATTATTCTGTTCTCTAATTTCTTCTGGTAAAGACTTTAACAATCCACAGGGTTGATGATCCAGCGTACGATATAATCACCGTCGAGAGCTACAACAGCTACTTCTTTTGGTACAACACAATTTCTTCGGCCTTTAAAACATTGTACATCGACTACGATATCCATCGTGAAAGACGTGATGCTGACTGACTCAAACACATTTTTCATCTTTCATTATATACGTGAAGCAGCGACATCTTCAGGCTTTTATCCGCTATAATCTACAATGACTTGATGCGACGCATCAATTTCTAACATATTTTCGTATTCGGCATACACGATACAATTTATCGTATTGGGCAGTGGATCATCGAATCGTCTATCCGAACACTGCCTTGTTTAATCAAATTCCAGTGCGTGCATTCGTTAGCCGATAAATCAGGAGTTAAATCGAATGCAAAGAGAAAGAACCTTTGTGGAGACGTACAAATTTTTAGATTTGAAATCTGGCTGTAAAGCTTTTGAAGGTATTTGCACACCATCCACATATAGAGGAAATTAATATTAAAATTTTCGAAATTAAACGGGTTCAGCTTATAATTATCATTGAAAGCTTTATTATTAACAAACCCGACGATAATCTTTTTAGGTAATTGACCCAATATAATATTATCCAAAGTTTCACCAAGTATACCGCTATGCATTGTCACAGCTTTAACTTCTACTCTCGTGAGAGGATACTTTGCGGTTGATCTTGAAAGGGCTTTTGCGTGAGCCAAAGTACACCAGGGCTAATTTTTACACGTCTAACTAGCAGATTAGCCTCCTCAATGTGTACAGAAAAATATCCTGTTGAATCCATCAGCGAAAAACTGTCGCGCGATCTAACGAGACGCACTCTCACATCAACACCATTTACGAGAAGTTTATCCTGATTAAACACGTCAGTGTGTAGGTGACCAATCAAGTCAACAGATTTTTTATTATTTAAAAGTTTTCTTCATGCAACAAGACCCTTATTATCGTCATCAATGCTGTCAATTTTTCCTGGAGTATCGTCGTACAAAAAGGCAGATGTGAGATGAGATTTTTTTGCAGCGGGTCCGTAATTGAGCAGAGTTTCAATGTAAGATCTGTAAGCGCATTGTTTGGTGGTGAAACAGACTTTTGGTTGAAAAAAACGTCTATTTGATTGAACAATGAATGCATAAAGTTATTGACAGGTCCAGTTTCCTTTACTGTTGCTTTTGCTGTTTCTGTATAGTCAGCTTCAGCTACGCTGGATGTCTCAATCCAAGCATTGTATGAGCCAAATCAATGTATTCGTCACCGTTTCCAGATATCGTAAATTCTATGGGTGAGTCATCGGTTAATGATGAAATTGGCTTGTATTAAACCCAATGCGAGCCTTCGATTATTATTTGTGTAGGCGGGATATCAAATAACAATAGTTCTGATTTTAGGCACTCACAAGACTGCTGATGTTAAAACGCCATTTTTATTTTTATCCGAAAATGTCTCTGACTGTTCTTCTTTTACTCTTACGACTCTGAATTTGCTTCTTCTTCTTTTTCACCTTTGTTACGCCTCCACTCTTACGCTTCTGAGGTTTTCTTTTACGGTTTTTAAATTAGTTCTTTCTAGTTGTGCGTTTGCGTCGCGTCTTAGCTTCCAGAAGCAACTGTACCGGATCGGTTGTACGGAGCCTTTCATAGCCTGACCTACCTTTAAATTCTGGCCAGATTCTCTGACACGGTTCCGAAATGATTCTCTAATTGGTGTATTCTGCGTTGTCATTTCAGACATGACATTCATACTAGTCCGTACTGCTTCCATGCTAACAGCTTTTGCTCGCCTGGTAAGAAGAGGTAGTACACGTAGAAAAATACCGGCGAGAAAAGAGCCAATACCGTCGTGTCCTCATTGATCGGGAGAGCCAATGTAAATGCTGCCCACCCCACCACCACTTACCCCCCCCCCCCTAGTTGCATTGTAAAGTAGTTTTTCGTAGTCAGCAATTTTTTCCTATTCGATGCGTTTAAAATGCAGTGTCACGGTGAAAGTTCCGTAATCAAATGGTATAGAATCACCGTGCTCGTCTCTTATATCTATTTCGATGGTCTGGAACGAGTTGAGCATCAGCGGTAGATACATAGGTGGTGAAAAACTTTTGATTCTCATACCACCATACGTATATTCATCAATGTTGAGAGATTATACATGTAATAATGTAGATTGAATGTCAGCAGTCACATAAGGCTCGCAAATATCACTTTAGATCATAAACATATTAAGCAGACCATTTTCTAGGTTGGCTGGCCTATCTCCAACTATGGGCTTATCCTCATGGAGTCGAATTACATTTTGTTTATTCTTCCCAAATTCTAAACCTAAAATGTTACTAATTCTATCGGATAGAATAAATTCGAGATTAAATTTTTTGCAAATATATTCACCACAGTGACGCCTCACGGATATATAACCACCTCTCTCGACATTAAAATGTAAATGATTTTTTGCGCTAGCCAAATTGTTTATTTCGTTGACTAGACTTTCGATGCTTGTGTAAACACAGGGACAAACTTTCGATATCGAGAAAGTTGATACATCTCGTGTTATTTTATTGGTGGCTAGAGCATGCTGAGACTTACGATTGACATGTATAGATCTCTCCTTTTCTTGCTTTGGTGGTGTGTGCTGAAATGTCAGCGGTATTTATATTTCTGTGAGAGCAACATTCCACACGTCTTGTAACCGTATTTGTTGTAGTAACTGTATAATATAGCCTGTCGTAGTGTTGTAAGTAAAGTAGTACATACTAGTGTTGCTCGGCAACACTACGTAAAATTGATCCTTCATTGTAGCTGTTTCAAATAGCTAGTTTTGACCCACGATCTGAACTTGTCGGGGTAGCCCTTCCAGTGGACACAATACTATTTCGGAGATCCTTTTCCTCTTGATTTTAAAATATTCTCAATTTCTAACACTGCGTTATCCAAATCTTTCCGCACTCTACTTAGTTCTTTCTCGTAAAAGAATCCATCAATTTCCTCGTCTGCTAAATCTTTTAAAAACTATACTGGCGGATGTCGTGACGTTGATATACGTGACATTTTAAACAACTCTATTGTCCATCCACCTTCATAACCTTTTGCGAACGCGTCTCTTGCACGACTGACGTGCACCAATTCCCCCACCTCGTATTTAGCAAGTTTAATCTTTACGCGGCCATAGCGACGCTCAATATTTTTACGTGCCTTGGCAGCGTTGTACAGCGTCACAGATGCTGGTGACATCATGGTAGCAGAATGTTTACTCCTATTATAACCTTCAACAATGTTTTGCAAGACATCTATGTACCTGCGTGTATTGCTGTGTGTAAAATAACGCCAAATACGTTCTTTTGCTGTCCGAATAAATCGTTCAACGATAGCAGCTTTGGTATCGGGACTTCGTGCTATTCTGTCTTCGATATTCTTTTTTTTCAGAAACTCTTGCATCTCACGCCCAATAAATTCTTTGCCTTTATCCGTTTGTAAACACACTGGTTGACGGCCATCGCCTCTATCCAATATACGCTCAAAAGCTGTACATTTTTAGCAGTTTTGTCAACTACAGGTTCTATCCATGCATATTTACTGATAACATCAATAACTGTTAAAAGATATGAATATCCATCGTTGTAAGTTTTGAGTGATCTAAGATCCATCAAGTCACCCTCCCAGACGTCGTCAATGTTACGAACGTTGTAACCACGTCGCTGAAATCGTCGTCTCATAATCTTGTGTTTGTTATAGGCATCTTGACTGTCGAGCCATTCAATGACCTCCTGTCTTTTATACTTTTGGCGTATCGCTTGCAAGAGTTTGTCAGCGCCTTCGTAAGCTGTATCACGCGGGAGCCCATAGTACAATCGGTCTAGCGTATTATTCATTTCTTCGTATATTATTGTCAATATCTACAATCTTCTTGCTCTTTCTCTTGTTTATCTTTTCAGCAGCCTTCTCCTCTATTTTTGCCGTTGGTTGAATGATTGATTTGCTTGTCTTGTATTTATTTTTTTCTTATCTTTACATTTTGTGGCTTTTTTAATACGAAATCTCTTGGATGTCTTCGATGCGTGTTGGTGTAGTGAAACTACTAATATTACCAGTTTCAGAAGAAGAAGTTACACTACGTTTTCGGCAAGTTACACCGGATACAATAGTCTCTTTTTCCGGATATAATGTCTCTTTAGAAAATAAATTAGAAAAAGCACGCCAAACTTGTTCCCAACGTACTCTTTAGGCATGTATGCTCGTCCGAGTGCAACAGCAAACTGTTCGTGTCCCGGAAGTAGCCCCTTTTTTCTATCCCTTGTAGCATCATTCAGGAGCCCGACGATACTCGCGCCATTGATTGGAACGCCACCTATAGTCACGCCACCGCTACTATCACACGTAACATCACCGAACAGTCTTAGAAAACGCACTAGTTCTCCAGCCATGTGCCGATATTTTTGAGGAATTTTTGCAAGCAGCTTATCGTCGATTCGTTCCTCCATCACTTCGAGTGGATTTACCATCTCTTCTTCTTCTTCTCCCTCTTCACCTACAACCCTCTGCTTACTTTTCATTCTTATATCATTGATAGGTTGATTACTATTGTTAAAAAGTATATATTGTTGCAAAACTTGACGATATCGAGTCCACTGTTCACGCTCATCTTTACACACATTAGAGTTTAAAATTTCATTCATTTTGGCATCGAGCCTACTCATTGCAGTACCACGTGTTTGGACAGACTTGAATCCTTCATTGTTGAGAAGTATCTTAACGCGTTCAATACTCTCATCTGGTAGCAACACAAGTTTTCTTGCATGCTCCATATTTATGTTCTTGTTCATCTTCTACCCGCTTGTAAGACTACCCAAAACTGTTCCTAGTAAAGGTGCTAATAGGGCTGGTAAAAAACCGTCTCGCTGAACGTAAGCCTCTTTTTTTTCGACAATCTTACGCTAGGTTCGGACAATTTCCGAAGTATTTTTGCATGTTTACGCAGTCAAGACTTGTGCCCTTTAGTGAGAGGAACGTTACCACACAGAATGTTTCATGCGCACTCACAAATCTGCCTCACTAACTTTGTATCTCCTTCTTGTAAAACAGCCTTCCTCTGTTCGTCATTCAGATGATACAGATCTCGCAAGATGGTGGCATCCTTGTGGGCAAATGGTCGTCGAGTTTTCGGAGCCATTACAATGACACGACTGGGACTTGATTCGCAGCGTCTGTACCTTTTATACATTTCTTTGGAACGTAAACACGCTGCTTCTCTTCGTCGTCGGGAAAAATTAAAGTTCGAAATTTACAATTGTCGGGTGTATCTTGTTTTAGATCTAATAAAAGATACCCGTAAGGCCTCGAGGTGGCGTTCCAGTATGCTTCCTGTAAAAATCGAGGATCTTCAGGGTACAACTGACGCGAGAGATGCTGTATCTGAGCCCTATCGCGCAAATTTATAAATAACACAATATATTGCGAATTTAGAGATATATCGCGCTGTCCTTTTCCCTGATGAAAGATATTTTGCGTGATGAAAGTGACACTTAGATTATTATGATGACTGCCTTTGGTGAAGTGATCAACGATCGCGCCTCCGGAAGACGGTGATTCTCGCATCAAGTTGTCGATAATAATCAGTTTTGGTCGCGGGTCACTTGCATAATCAGAGCTCTGCGGTACACCTTCTCGAAATTGAATATTTTTCCCAACTCTCTGTAAGCAGACTGCCGTCGCTGTAATATACAATTATACGCTCAAAGCGTGTATCGCACATACGACCAATGGTTTGTAAAAATCTTTTCACAAACACTCTTTTACCACATGACGTTGGCCTGCTTAGCAAACACGTGAGAGGATGTCTCCACTGTAGAGCCATTATTCGCATACTGATGTGTGCGTAATCACTTTCTTCGTACTCATAATCTCTCCCCTCTACTGAGGAGCTCGAGTCGAGCGACATAGTTGCGCTCGTGCATGCGCCGCGGGTTGAGCTTAGTTACGCTCGCACAAGCTCACGCGGCCGCGGATGAGCTGATTCCCCCCACCATGCGTAAACGAGCTAATTAAGCAGCGTATCGTGGTCGAGAATACCCTTACCAGTAGTATAACGATTCTCGACTGACGCCCACTGGTTGAAAAATCGTAATTTTTTTCAGTACTTAACTCGCTTTCTAGTCGTATGGATAACTTTTTTCTAATCCGACAAATCTTCGTTTTCCATAAATAGGTTTAAACGTCTTTTTTTCTTCTATAGTTAAGACGTCGTGAAATTCTGTACGTCTGGTTGTAATATCGATATGCCTGACTACAGTGATGGACATATTATTGTTTTATGTATCTACAAAAACGACTAAGAGCAGCTTTTCGTCAACTGTAGACTTACACCGTTCAAGTTATTATCATAATCGAAGCAGAAGAAGCTGTGAATCTTAACATTAAAAACAGAAAAAATTTCAACTGTTTGATTCGCAAGTGTGTTAATAATATTGCTTCATGTTTTTGTATTATATATTTAGTGAGTGTACTTTACGCACGTTTTGTCGTTTCCATATACAAAATACACGTTGCAACGAGATTTTGAGTATTGAATAAAATTATTATAAAAATTTGAACCTTAAAAAATATGTGCGCGTTTATGTACGTTTCCTTTTCAACGTTCTGTAGATGTGAATATATAATCGTTTAGCGTTATACTTAGGACGCTATAAGTCTACACTACTACAATAGTATAAAAAAACTGTATGTCAAAACGGTGTTTGTAATAAGATTTCCCAACAGCATGTTGAAGTTTGAATTACTCTTGATGATCTCAAAGAACACTATCGTTGCTTGCTCAGATATTTTTAAAATAACGATAATAAAATCTTGTTGATGTAAAATAATGTTTTCGAATTTTACTTGTGAAATGTGATCTAACATGAGTGTTTGACTCAGTGAAATAAAACAAAGTGTTGACTACTTCTCTTATTTCACTTAGCTATTGTCACGTACGTTTTGACTCAGCAAAAAATAATGATATCATCTACTGCTTTTTACAAAATCTATCTTCGAGTATGTTAAATGGCAGTACCGAGAGTCTTAGCGTATCAGTCGTAGACTAGCAAGTATCTTATGTAAGACGTAAAGATGGCTGGAAATGGTGAAAGCCGATTACCTCTTCTGTACAATACGGTATACGAATTAAATAAGTCGGGCACTAAAAAGATGGTTGTTGGTTTAGTGGTGTGAGGAGGATGAAGATACCTTGCAGTTTGAGCCGTTTGTCAATCTCATGGGGTTGGATCAATATGGAATCCAGTTTGACCGATCTTCATGGAAACATTTTTATAGTACTTTTCCGGATATTCGAAATAACTTGGATGGTTATGGTGACCATTTACGAGATCATAAAATTTACGGAATTGGTTGGACTTTGAAATTTACTTACAGTTATGTATCGACAGTAATATAGATTGAAGAAGACGATCAGCGACACCAGCAAGCATAGCAATACGAATCCTTGACTAGTAAGCCCCGTCGAAGTGTGGTAATGAAAAAGATAGCATTTGATCGTCTAACAGAAATTTCAACTTGTGTATATAAGCGTCTAGAACATTTGAATCATATTATACATGCTGTAGTGTTCTTATATCACATTATTGTAAATTATGCATATCGTAAAGCTAATTTTTTGCATGATGTACAGATTCAAATGTTTAAATCATATCATTTAAAAGAAACAGCTGGAAGTGCAAACAGTGAAGAGTTACAACAAATGTGTAAAAGTGTTTCAAAGTATATTAATGTATTTAAGGGGGAAAGAAAGTTATCAATTAGAGAGTTGCGCCAGGATGAGTTCAATACTATATACTGGGAGCTTATTTTCATGTATCAAAATAAAATTATAGATTCTGTGAATATATTTATATCTAGACGCAATCAAAATTAAAAAGTAAAAAAATTGTGTAAATTAATAAAATTGATGAGAATTAATTAAATTACCAATTATGCGTCCGAATAAAATGATAAAACCTGTGCTTATTTGTAAAATGTATAAATATTTATAAATAAAACTACAATATTTTTTCGTTAAGATAATCTTTTAATAAACTAAACCACTCATGTTGCGCTGAACCGATGAGGTAGTGTTACAAAATTCAAAAATCCGATATCAATATAAACTATTTGTGGGGGTAGGCCATTTTTCTCATTTCATATCTGCTAAAATATTACTTCAATCAATTCGCGGGATAACACTTTATTGATACCCTTTATAAGGATATTAATAATCTCGCGATTTGATTGGGGTAAAATTTATTATCAATAATTTAAAATATCGTTGAAATTAATTGAATATAGTGAAAACTTTTTTACTCCAATAAAACCATCTTGCCCCTTAACCATTTCAAACACAGTTGCGACTGATCTTAAACCTGCGTAAACTTTTATACTGTTTTTGTCCAGTCGAATACCTTCGCTACGTTCAAAGTTTTCAACATAATGACAAAAATCATGATTCGACTTCTAAATGAGATATCGCAGTGATTTTTGGATGGTCTACCTTTAAAAATAGAGAATCCGATTGGCGTAGCCAAATGTTACATTAGGGTAAAATTCGCGATTTTTAAAAATGTAGAATGACATCACACTGTACGTGTGTGGTAGAGTAGTACGCTCTTATCAGCTCTCCGACTCGATGTGTGTGGTATATCATCCTATTGTAGGGTAACGTCATTCACACTTTTTGAAAACTGTGAATTTTGGTCCGATTCCAAAATTTAAATGGCTATCGGATTCCCTATGCCCAAAGATATTATCATCCAAAATCATCACGATATCTTATCTAGATGACTTTGAACTTTTAGAAGAGTTTGAACTTTTATCGATTTCCTGTAAATTCCGTAATTCTTGATATATCGCTGTGATTTTTAAATGGCAACCTTTGATCATAGAGAAATCGATTGCCGTTTTCAATTTTGAAATCGGGCCAAAATTCATGGTTTTCAAAATCTGTGAATGACGTCACCGCTTGGCTCGAGTTGGTGAAACGATAAGACGACGCTATTCCAAGAAAAGACCGAGTAATTTAATCGTGCTCTCTTCTTCAACGTTCATTCGCACTTTGCAGAAAATTTTTTATTAATTATTGAAAATATTGAAATTTGGAAATGTCATTCGATAAAGAAACCGTACAATCGATTCTCGTAAGAGAATCAAAATTCATTTATTTTTTCGGTACTCCAGTAGATTCGGAGATATCGGCGTTTTTATTTTTTTTATAGAAATGTTCGATTTCGAAAAACGGGATAAGACTTTTTTACTTTTCCCGTTCAAAGCTAGAAAAAGTTCTAATTACGCGAATTGATTTGGTAGATTTTTGTATCCGATAATTGAAAATATTGTCGTGATCAATTCGCGATGTAAGACTTTTTTATACATCTCATGGAGGGCTGTAAAAAATTATAATCCCACGAATTGATCGGGTTAAAATTTGTTTTCAATAACCTTAAATACGTATGAAATCGATACGTTGAAATAAATTTTTGATACTTTATGAAAATGTTTTAGTCCTCTTGACATGTGATAAGAAAATCATCCATTTTACATTTTAAATTAATGATAATTTATTTCCAATGATTGGAAATATCGATCCGATCGATTCGCGGGATAAGATTTTTTTAATCATAGAGTGACCGACTACAAAAAAATATAATCCCGCGAATTGATCGAATTACAATTCTTGAACTAACACGAAGAAAGTCTGCGAAAAAATATAATTTTTTTGAGGATGCTAAAAGATGACGCACACGCGCTCGAAACTGATATGCTTTGTGAGGTGGGAACCTCACAGTAAAACCGTTCTTTTGCGAGTATGACTGGGCAACGAAACCCAGCCGACACTCCCGAGGCCCGTGCCTATCATCAATATTTTAATGCTAAAACTGATTCGCGAATACTTACTGTGT
>JAPYZA010002790.1:0-16331 GCA_030522685.1 Eupelmus azureus | reverse complement strand
AAACAAACTTTTATTCCTTTTATGGTATAATTACATAGTATAATTTTCCTCAATGCTCCATCTTTTCAAGACTATTTACCGGAATTGTCCAAAACAGTTTTCCATTTATTATAGACGAAGAAAAAATTTTACTTAAACTTATTTTATACAAATAAAAGAAAAAAATTACTGTTGCCTATATCAAATTTTGCTAGAAACAATAATAGTAAAATTTTACTAAATCACTAAATATTCTCCATTAGTAGAGAACACAGTAATTCTTATCAAGTCATTTTCTCCACGCAGGACTCATGCATTCAGTACTGGCTAGGTCAGGGCGCGCCGGCCTCGAAAATAAACCTCGGCGTGCCATTCTACGGTCGCGGCTTCACCCTTGCTGACCCCAAGTCCAACGGAATCGGCGCCACCGCCTGGTCACCATCCAGTGCCGGGCCTTACACCCGCGAGGCTGGCATGCTCGGCTACAACGAGATTCTCGAGAAGCTCGCCGATGATTGGAAGGTGACCTACAACGAGGAGCAGCGCGCGCCTTACGCAGTAAGCGGCAATCAGTGGGTCGGCTACGACGACGAGCGGTAAGGGCTGATACCGATGTGATTAATCGCGTGAAATATTGTCCGAGTGTAAATTTTATTTATTTTTTTTTTTTTGTACATGGTAGAGAAAATAAAAAGTTTGAATCTTAATATTAGTTCACTAAAAAAGTCTTACGAGAAAGTTCTGCTTAATTTTTTGTTCTAGAGACGTTCAGTAAAAATATTATTATTGCTAATCGTATGGTTTTTAAGCGATGACTGTAAAGATGCCTTATTTTAATAATCAGATCGCATAAATACTTGCAGTTTTAGTGTGCGATACATTTGGTAATACAATTTGTACGCGTCATAATCGCTCAAAAGATGTGGTTTTTTAAAAGAAATGACGTCTCTTAAGTAGCCATTATATTTAAATATTAAGGTATAATCATTTCTTTTAACAAAATATGCCTGAAAATTTAATTGTCTACTTTAATTTACTTTCATGATAAATTTTTTATGATGAAGTTATTATCATTGTATTTGTAAATAATATTCCATAGATACAAACCGCATATGAAAAACTTCATCTTTTTTTTTATACAAAAAGACACAATCTGTTGCAATGATATACGCGGTTCTGAAAAACTTGCACGTACTACAGTCTTGGACTACGCTCTCCCTGTTAATATACCTTGACAAAAAGTAATTTAAATTAATTTTTCAGTTCGATCAAAGAGAAGGCTGATTACATAAAGAAGCATGGCCTTGGAGGTGTCATGACATGGAGTATTGAGACCGATGACTTTCTAGGTACCAGTGGAAAGAAGTACCCTCTTTTAAATACTTTGAATCAAGAACTTCGAGCTAGCTACTAGATCAATTTGTATTACAGTTGTTATAGTATCTTATAAATTTTAATCATTAATTGATCTATCAAGTTTCTTTGTCTTTAGCTATGAAATGTTCAAAAATCTAGCTATAAAACAGATATCGTAAAACAGATTTACTGCTAACATATTAGTACTATTATATAGATATTTTATATTAAAAGTAAATTTGTAAAATTAAACTTAAATAGTTTAACTTTAAATTTTGTCAAATTACATTGTGGCATATAAAACAATATTTGTAAATTAAATATTAAATTTCTTAATATTTTAATATAAAAATTATATCACATCTGCATTATTAGCTTACGTCCTAATGTATAATCCTTTAAATTTTCATGATTGTTGAGACAGTGTATAGTAAGATGAAATATATAAGAATGAAAGAAATAAATGAAAGAAATTTTGTCACTTTCGCCTTCAGCTCTGGTGGTAGTTAGTATAATTTACTTAATTTTTATAATATATACTATTTCATATAGTATAAATAAAAACTTTTATTAATGTTCAAAAGATAAAATACATAATTTTGTATATACAAGGAACTATTTTATATGTATTACACAATCATATTATAAAACAATAAAAAAAAGTTTTTCCTAATAACTGGATTAGCTGAAGTTTGTTTGACTTTACGGGCCAAATTTTTCACGTAAATTAAATAGATTCAAAGGTCATGTATTCATTAGTTCTATTAAACATAAAACCTACCTGAATTTTGTTAATTTAATCTGAGATAAAAAAAATTAAATACTGCAAGTGGTAAAGAATAGCACGTTTGTAGAGTACATGCGGAGAGAAAATTCGAGAAGCTAATCCGTGATTACCTGCTATAACTAATTTGCAAGAACATAACAGGGAAAAGTTCAGTGGCCATCCACCAAATTTTGATTATATTATCTATAGAGAGAGACAGAGAGAGAGAGAGAGAAAGAAAGATAGAGAGAGCGAGAGAGAGAGAGTGAGAGAGAGAGCAAAATGATTAGGGGGTGGAGCAATTAGTGGAGAGGAAAGTCATTGCTGCCTTTTTATCTCTATTTTCTTGTAGCTTGGGTCAGTCACACGTACACTGGGTTCAAGAATGCAACTAGTTATTAAGGTTTAATAATTTAGAAAGAGCGGTTGCGGAGATAGTAAAGAGAGAGAGAGTATAGAATAAGGTAGTAGAAAATAAAGGGAATAATAAAAAAAATACCGATTATAATAAAAATAGTTAAATAAGAAGTAAACTATAAATATAATTTATAGAGACAAGAGAAACAGAAGAAATAATTATAGTATCGCAGAAAATATAAAAGATAGAGAGAAAAATGTGAAAATGTCAGAATTTTTAAATAGAAAGAAAAATTTAGAAATAGAAAGATTAACAGAGAAAAAGGACAGCAGAATGAGAGATTCAAATAACTTTCATTAAATTAAATAAAACCATATTAGCAAAAAGAACTACAATTTGCAGGAAACCAAGTTCAATACGCACAATTGTGTTGTCTTTAATTAAAGGTAAAAATTAATAAGATATAAAATTTGTAAGAGAACTTAAGAAAACAAGTAAGCACTAGTACCGATCTCTCTCTCTCTCTCTCCCTCTCTCTCTCTCTCCCTCTCTCTCTCTCTCTCTCTCTCTATTATTTCGATCAGGATAATAAAAGGACAGTACCTGTATATGATATTGTCGAGAGAAACATCCTACCTAATTAAATATTTTTTTGCTTGTTAAATTAACATTTAACACCAATACTTCAAAATGAGAAAACAAAAAATGCGTTTTTATCTCTTTTTTTTATTATTTTTGATGTTACTTTGTCATAAGATGGGTCATGTAAGTTAAAAAAGACGGTACTTTTATTATTTAATAGAGATAAAAATAATAATTTGAATTTCCTTCAATAAAACAACATAAATAACTTGAGTTTTAAAATATCGTATCTAAAATCATGTATAGATATATAATAAAAGATAAGACATCCTTCGATTGGATCGGCTTATGTGGGATTCACATAAGATATATATAATCATTGGATAATTTTATTTTTTTCAGATTCACTTTAACATTTACTAAATTAGTTTAATTAATCACTCTAGTGAATAAAACAATAATCGTAGCCAATTCATTTTACTATTCAAAAACATTTCATCGCTATTTGATTGGCTTAGTAAAGTCATTGGTTATATTGACCGGGCTGAAAATAACAAGCTTAAATTGCCAAAAAAAATGTAATTGATTGCAATGATAAAATTCTGTAGATTTATTTGAATATTGAACTTACGGATATTCGTGATTTTAGTGCACACAAATAAATAAGTAATACTCAAAATATTCCAGTTTTCATCTATATTAAAATCTTCTGATAATGCTCATAAGATATAAATTTTAAGTACAGTATAATTTAAAAAATTAAAATACTGTAATATACATTCTATTCAATTAAACGTTTAATAAGTGTAGCCGTTCTTTAAAATGATATTAACTGATAATAATATCTAAAATGCTTCTAATGATGGTGGATGAAATTTATAAGGATAAAGGAAATGGTCATATAGGGTCAGTAGACTTTGTGTCTAACAAATGATCGAAACTTTAGCATAAAATAAATAAAGTGCCAAAAAAAATCAAGATCATATGACCATTTCCTTCATATTTATATGTATTTAAAGTTTTTATATTTATATATTTCAGTTTTTTTATTTTACCATATTTAGTTATTAAAGATATTAAATTTTTGTGAACTTTACAGTTTACTTAATTAATTAGCATAACCATGAATTTAATAGTTCATGCTCTATGAAATTGCTTATAGATGGTTGTTGAAAGTGTTCCGCTAATGCCAATTGCGTAAACTGTCTCATTTTTACAGATTTTCTCAGGACAAGAACATTGAGACAGAAAAGTTGATTTTATAAACTTTTTAGTTTCATAAATTTGACATTGTGAAGTTATATATTTAGGTCGACCTAAACAAATGTAACACTTATAACATAAAATCAATTTGGCAACCTTCCTTCTCAACTTTTTAAATCAACTAAAAGTAACATGGCTAAACATTCTTCTTGACTTTTCGAATCGAATCAACTAAATGTAACATGACTAAGTGATCAATCTATTGAGTACTACCACAATATTGATAACAGAGCCTAAACAATTTTTAGTCTTGTGCTGAAAAAGTTGACTGTATTTCCACGAAGTGTCTTGGGTATCTTAAATGACAATACACAATGGAAATTAGAAAAATATACAACATGTATATAACACATCAACTAAATTTGTTAGAAGAAATTAATTCATTAAATAACTAATAACAAATAACTAATAACATCGTAAAAATTTAAATTAAATATTATTCAATTTGTGAAGGTAAGAAAATACTGAAGTATAAAGTTAAGTTCTGGTAAATGGTTTCGACAAAATTTTTTATATCGTCAAAAAAACTAGAATTTTAAAACTGTTGCTCGTAATCATATTCACAACAATAAAGCTAATTAATAATTTTAGCAGAAAATAATATTTAATTTTTTGTAAATATTACATAAAAAAATAATAAAAGTAGTCGCGATTAATATTAATATTTTTTTCACCATATCCTTTGATTCCAGCTCAAAAATAATTTTACATTTTATTATTTCATATTATTACCATTAGTATTATTATTAACTTTTAATATTTATTTATGTAATGTTAAGGCACAAGGAGGTTTTTTCACTTTCGCCTTCGGCTCTGGTGGTAGTTAGTATAATTTACTTAATTTTTATATATACTATTTCATATAGTATAAATAAAAACTTTTATTAATGTTCAAAAGATAAAATACATAATTTTGTATATACAAGGAACTATTTTATATATATTACACAATCATATTATAAAACAAGATAAAAAACAGTTTTTTCTTAGAACTGGATTAGCTGAAGTTTGTTTGACTTTACGGGCGATTAACTCTAACAATAAACTTATAGCATAATTAATTTCTAGTGAAGCCCCGAATTAAGGGGAAATACTTCCAAAAACACTTTTACACTTTTCCTGTAAATTCGATAGATTATCCCGTTATCTTGATGCGATAGTGGGGTATTGGCAAGGCTTAGATATGAAAGAGTAAAAGAGTATAAAACATTGCAATTTACATCGATTTCTTATCACATCAAGTTATTGTTTGGTATTTAATTTGAAGTTTCATTCATTTAAGTCTTATTGTTGCTGGGGCCAACGGAACACCAGAAGTGTGACAACATTTGAAAGTGATTGGTTCGTAAAGTATTAAATTGAACCATAAAATAAATTATTTAAATATTTTTTATGTTTTAAGTGATTTTTATTGAGATTATTAAACTGTGAAAAATCTAAGTAAAATGTACGAAAAAATTAAAAGTTATATGTAAAATATACGAAAATCTCAAAAAATTGAAAAGCATAGATAATTTACAAAGTTATGAAATTAGTTACCAAAATTTATTATATGCGGGATAATAAATAATATTTGGAAGTTTAAAATAAAGTGATCAAAAATTTGAAAGAATTTTTTCAATTTAATACATTTCTAATGCGAAATTGGATATAAAATTTTTAATGAAGCTAAGATTTTCTATGTTGTTTTTAAAAAATTGTACTATTAATTTTTCAGATTAATTAAGCTGAATTAAAGAAAATGACGAGCCAGAAACCAATTCATTATGCAATCTTTTTATTGGTAAGGATGATATTAATTTATCATAAATAAGTTAGAAATTTGTGTATTTTATTCATTATGTGCGCAAGTAAAAACGGTGGTTTTGTGTTATGTGTATTATACGAGATTAATAAGTGCAAAGTGTTTTATGATCAGTGAGTAGAAATAGTTTTTTACGATTTAAAGACATATTTCTGAGCACTGCAATAATTATTATTGAACGTTGCAAATGACTTCAGCTTCTCCAAAGTTTTTAAATGTATTAATACTTCGCGTAAATGACATTTCTCATTTCTAAACTTCTGAGCATTTCTCACTATAAAATTATTATTTTAGTAGTTTAAAAAATCGATTTTTACATTTTTTAAGTCGTATATGGATGGAGCAATGGATCGTTTATTAATTTTTTAAAGTTTTTCTCTAGACATTTTAAACTTAGATGCGAGTAAAAAGTTAATATCTCATTAATTTTAATTATAAAAGATAATTTTGTCTTAATTAAAGAGTACAGGGGGTCGTTATCTTGTGAGAATTCAGAGAAAAAGAAACGTTGATTGTCCATCATGGCTAATATAAATACATCGTGATAAGTACCTCTACGTTACTACAAAAAATGTTCTAGTCTTATTTCAGTCTTGTAGTTTTAGAAAATAATATAATCGAAGTTTATCAAATTTTATTATGAATTATAGAAAGATTATACATATTAACTCTGTTTAAAACTTCATATAGATATCCCTATGAAAATATCCAAGTTCATTTATATTAATCAGTTATTAAAATTATCTAAATTGTTTTCTTAGGTGGTCCCCTGGATAACTTTGATTGAGGCCTCAAAGTTCGATTTTCCAAAACATCTCGTTGGAACCAACTATTCTGCCACGTAAGTTTTTTAAAAAAGTAGTCGTTATTTTATAAACGAAATTGTAAAAATTACTATTTATAATAATTAAAAATATTTTTATTAAAGGGATGAACTAAAACCATACTTGATTTACAATCCAGTAGATCTTGGAGATGATATTTTTGATGATGATGCTCCACTAACTTTAAGGAAATACTTAGCAAATGCTACTATGTCTAAAGATGCCACGTTGAATCAGTACTCGGTGCATGATGTAAGTATCTATGAACATTTCTACTGATTTTTTAAGAATTTGGAGAAAACCTAAAAACGCAAATATCTTAATTTGTAAATTTCAAATGATCCATATATAATAGAAAATCAAAATACATATGTTTCTTCTCAACATTTTAGGGTCATCCGAGATTGCAGAAAGCTATTGCTAAAATGTACTCGAAGCTCATCAATAGAGAATTGGATCCTGAAGAAAATGTTCTAGTCACTATTGGAGCTACTGAGGCAGTGTATGTTGCATTCCATGGTCACACTTCTCCTGGAGATGAGTGGATTGTTATCGAGCCCGCCTATAGCATGTACATACCCATGATAAAACAATCAATGGGCGTCCCGAAGTGTACGACCTTAAAACTGGTAAGAATCCTGTACTATATTTTTTGGATTTACTGTATTTTTTGGATTTTTTGGATTTTTGGATTTTAAACTCTAGAGCAATTTTAAATACATAATTCACTTTTTCGCTGTTCTGCTTTGTAGATAAAACACGAGGGAAAGATCACTGGCAACGACTGGAAAATCGATAGAAAAGAAATGGAAAGTCTCTTTTCTAACAAGACTAAAGGAATTCTACTCAATAATCCACTTAACCCATTAGGAAAAGTTTACACTTACGAGGAGTTACAATTTATTGCTAGTTTAGCCAAAAAATATGACACACTCGTTATAGTTGACGAAGCTCACGAATTTATAACTCACAAACCACACATCAGAATAGGTAATGATTTATTTATAAAGTTGACTTTTATAGTATAAACTAGATTAAATTAAATTGAATTTTATTTTAACAATTTGTTAGCCTCCTTACCTGGAATGTTCGAAAGAACCATTACGATTGGTACTGCTAGTAAATCGTTCAGCGTAGCTGGCTGGAGAATCGGTTGGGCCTATGGACCGGCTAATATTTTGAACCACTTGAAAACTGTATCTGCAAGAGCTATTGACAGCGCTCCAACTCCTCAGCAGGTATATATTTTTTAATTTTTTTAAATGAATTTCAGACAGAAATAAAGCGATAGATTTTTATATAATTTTTAATAAAACATTTATATACAAATCTAAGAATATTTATAAATTCTACATAAAAGATCTAATTGTTTTTACCAACATTAATGTAATTAATTTTTACATTAGAATGAACAAGTACTTAAGTTTTATCTTACGTAACGTATAAACTGTCACTTCTTTTAATACAAGATTCTAGTGCTAGGCAGTTTTAACAACGAATTTACTTTGAGAATAACTTATATTTTTTAACATTCTAAGAAAATAAACTTGGATAATTTTCTTTTTCTTATAAAAAACTGAAGACTCATATAAAAACTGAATATTTCATTATAGGAAGCTATTGCCATTGGATTCGAGGAGGAGCTTAGAAATCTGGGTAAGCCGGAATCCTACTTCGCTCAGCACCTGAGAGACGTCAAAGAAAAGCAGGAAATCATCATCAAGGCGTTTAATGAAGTTGGCATGACACCCATAGTACCCGACGGTGGGTACTGCGTGCTGGCTGACTGGACGAAACTGAACAATGTTCCTGTGAAGCAAGGTGATGGTTCTTCCATGAATTTTATCAAGTGGTTGGTCAAGAATATTGGTGTCATGGGACTCCCGGGCTCGTCCTACTACTCCGGTGAGCGCTCAATTCTAGGAGAGCATCTTGTTCGATATTGCTTCCACAAGGTGAGTGAAAAACGAAAATCGGTTATGAGTAAGATTAATCTTAAACAAACTTTCGGTATTAACCCTTTCATTTTTTTTATTTACAGAAAGATGACACCGTATTTAATGCAGTAAAGCGGTTACAGAAACTAAAGTCTTATCAATAATGTACATGTTAGGTAACAGCGTAAATAGGTATCTGAAAATTAATCTCTGGTATTCAAAGTCTATCTGCTGGACTTTGATTGACTGAAAAGCTACTATTTTGCAGAAAAATGCACTGACTTGGAATTATTTGATGAGTAAAGTGTATATAGTACAATTTATATGTAGAATAATTTCATTTTATAACATTTAATTAGTGGACAAATAGTTGTACATATTTATTTATTTAATTTATATGTTATTACATTATTTTAATGATAAAATATCCTATTTTATATCTCACAAAAGAATTTAATAAATAAAATAAAACATGTAAAAGACTTATTTTATTACTACGCTAACAATAAGTATAGCGAAAATTCACACTCCCCGCAATTCGTCCTTTTTCCTCCTCTGGCTGCTTGAATTAATTTTGTAATACAGTGAAAGGATATTTTTTATTTTTGTTGTAATGTTACATATTTATTATTATTCATAATTTATATTCATACATATTTATACTATTGTAGGTATCTTTAAAATTGAATATTCAAAATAAAAGATAAAAGAAGGAATAATTTTACTTTTGTCAGAAATATTAACATTTCTAAAGTCTCCTTTATTTTATTATAATTATTTCTAACCCTAGTTAAAGTCGGTATATAATAAATTATCGCTAAATATAGAAGAGTGCCTCCTTACATCCACTTTAATTGTAATAAAATAAACCTTAAATGTATTAACTAATTAATCTATAATAAAATATTTAATAAAAATACGTCAACAAACTACTCTACTAACAATAAAAACAGTGTATAACATAAATTTCCATTATAAAGCGCGATTGTGACAACAAATTATCCATGTAATCCATTAGAAGATAAAGAAATAAAGATAAAGGAATCAAAGGCGTAATTTGTTTTTGACAATTTAATCTTAGTGATTGAAGTACGTTTGGATTGTAAACATAAGTATTTAGATTTTTAAGCATTTAATTATTATTAAAAACTTCACTGTATTAAATTAAATAAAATTTGAATTAAATTTGAATTAAAAGTAAATTTGAATATATTCTTATCATTGTGTACTGTGTACGTAATATTTTAATCTGTAAGTCTGTTTGGTTGTTAATAATTTCAGCTTTGTGTCTTCGGTACGGATCCTGTACAAACATGCTAAATTTACGATATTATAAAATATTTGAAAATTTTCTCTGGTTTTTAATAAATAAATAAATAATAAAGGGGAAAAATAAGGTAAAATTATACTAAATGAAAGATAAATTCTAAGGTAGAATCATACCTTAACTTTTAGAAATTTGAAAGGAGCATGTATAAGTGTTTCCATCAATTTTGAATCACTTGCTAATTTTACAAAATTTATATCAAGTCCTAAAAAAAATTTCTTAAGGAGGTAAGGAAGTTTTCTGTAAAATGAGAAAACCTCTTGAAATTTGGGTATATTGTTGTTCAATACAAAACTATATAAATTTTTTGAGTATATTTTTCAGGTATTTTTCTAGAATACAGACTTTTAGTTTTACTATCGATTCTTACGGGAGAGCAAGATTTTTGACGGCAATGAGCGAGGAGCCATCTAGTCGAGAAAGAGAGGGAACCTCCTTTCCTCGTCTCGTCTGCTAATTGTTCCACTCCTCCTTAATCTTCAATGTATCGTGTAAAAAATTGTTTCTTGAAAATGAATAAAACGTGGTACGCCAATGATTACATCTCTTCTTTTTATCTATTTTTGCAGCTTGCTGAGTCAGTCATGCGACTCTGATTAATTAGATGCCGTGTTGAGAAATAACTGCGGAACTAGGTGGAAAACACCGGGAAGTAAAATAGCTAATTACTATGAGTCGTTCAACCTTTTGTGCACACATAAGTTTCTATGAGGATATTGTTTTGCGTCAATAGACTTTTTCCTACTACTAAAATAGAGTAACTTTTTAAGTTTTCTATTACTATATGTGAGAATTTTTTTTATATTCTAAAGTATTTCACTCTCGCTTATAATATTTTATATATATATATGATAAAATTAAAATTAAAAAAATAAAGATGAGATAAAAACAAAGTTATTATTTGTGTGTAATGCTTTTGATTGTTCGTAAATCATCCATATCAACAAAAATTTTGATAATAATTAAGTATATTAATTATTGATTGTATGCGATCAATGCATTTTGCAAATTTCTTAATTAAATGAAATGTATATCTACATATACGAGAATTGATTTTTGACTTAGGCGAATATCATTCTTGCTGTGCTCGGACGGTAAACTTGCCTTCGTAAGGCAATGAACTTCTTCGAAGTTGCACCGAAATATACTAATCTTGAAAACCATTTATTTGAATAAATAATTAGTTACTTACTATAAAATTTTTTAATGAGAAAATTTCTGCTTATATTTATTTTTTTTAAATCATGGATAAAAGCAACCTTAGAGGATGTCGTAGCTATCACATGATACGTTAACTATTTTTGATTACAATAAAATAATTATAATAATTGCGTAATTATTATAATAAATCAAGTCCCAAATTAATTGATATAATGCAGTTAGTAAATCTATCAGAAAAATTGATCATTACTTCAGATCTGAAAATACGGGATCGCCTGATTCGTTAACTAAATATGTGGTTTTTCGCTATATATGATGGTTTGAAATACCTTGCGTTTTATTTTTACATTTTTGATATAATATCACATTTACTATTATTAAATGAGCTAAAATTCTTGCTATTATCAGGAAGAATCATCGGGGTTTCTTCTTTTAGGTAACAACTTGGTGTGGGACTATAATAATTATACGTAATAGTCCTAGAAATACAGCACATCCGCTATGGCTTCGACTTAAGTCAAAATGATTAAGACAAAACATTTATAAGAAAATACATTGTTTACTCACAGGTGTGTCATGCAACCATGATATATGTACAAAAAGAATTGCATCTGTTTCATCGGTACAACAATGAAGTACAACGAATAATTAACCTCAGTAAGTACACGCTTGCAGCCTAGACTAGATGTGTGATCTGTTAAGTTGTAGTGTACAACACAGTTATGACTTCCTTATTATAATCACAAAATTTAAACGAGCAATGAGAAATAATTTATAATAAAAGAGTTATAGACAAAGCTAGATTAATTTTTATTTATTTATTACAATTTATTTGTAATTTTTCTGTATGATTTATTGAGATTATCAGTGTGTTACAAATATTATACTGCAAATGGTACGTATTTAAAATTTTTGATGTTTGTATAATCTCATCTTTTGAAGAATTTACAATTATTTTTAATTGCTGTAAATTTAGAAGTCCCAGTCCCAATAGTATTTGGATACGAATCTGGTTATTAAATTAAGAAACCTGCATAACGTTGAAATAAGTCTGAAAATTAATTAAAAATATTTAATACGCAAGTAAGTAAATATAGATATAATTGTATAAATCATTTAAAAATACAAAATAAATATACATTTGAACAAATCAACATTAAAAACAATAATTTTTATGTTTTTCTTTTCTTTTTTTACTATAATAAAAATCGTTGTTACATATTTTATCGATTTGTTTTCTATTTTACCTAGTAGTTCTTTGCTAAATTAGCAGATCCTTTTCCTAGTATTTATTTTCAATTCATTAATCACTGAGATAATCCTAAGGAATATTTCAAATGTAATTATCAGTTTTTTTTTATAAAAGCATAGAAGTATTCGCAGTTAAACCACTTTTCAAATCCTAGTAAAACGTTAATTAATACGACCACTTATTTTTTTTGATGAAGGTGAGATTTTTATTACAATTGACAATAAATAATATAATAAATGTTAAAATGATTAAGATTTCAATATTTTAATACAGTTAATTTTTCTCACAAGTGCATAAAGTTAAACTTTCCAATGTGTGTGTGAAGTTTAATTCCACAGTTGCCGCAAACATTATTTTTTAACGTATGGACTGTAAAGTGAGCAAACCTAGATAAAAATATGTTTAACTAGTGCCAAGATGATTACTTACCTCTTCAGCGAGTTTTAGCAAATTATTAGATGCTAGATTAAAAACTTTTTATAATAAATTTATTTATTTGAATGTAATTAAAGCATTTTTAAGTATAGTGTTCTGATAACTAAGTTGTAAGTTTGAATAAAATAAAATATTTTCATTGATAATATTTACTAAGAACTAGAAAAAATTTTGATCAAGTAAATTTCTGAAAATAGTGAAAATTGTCATTTTTTGTAAATACATAACCTACTCTAAAACTTTAAAATTAAAAAAAATAATTTTTATTTCTTTATATTAATTTCTTTTAAAGCATTAGATAAAAATTAACATAAAAATTTACACCACTGTTTTTCAAGAATTTATTTGATAACAAATGTTTTTAGTACAATTATTAACAAAAAATGTTATTTTATTCATTGCTTCAATTACTATTTTTGAACTTTTACATCAAAATGCGTTAAATTGGATTAAAGTAGATAAATTTATTATAAAATTTCTAATTTTTTGTTATTTTAATCGTATTTTTAATTTTATAAAACAAAAAATTAAAAATAAATTTAATTGTGAAATATAGGTATTTTTTCCTATTAATTATAAAGATAATTTTCCATTTTTCCTATTATATTTAATAAGTGCAGAGATATTGTTTAGATAATTTTATCGGGTAATATATAGAGCACTGGTTAAACCTTTTGAAAAATTCATAATGTTAAGTAAGAATTAACTGAAAGAGAAGAAATGAGTTTTAAGAATATAAGTATTAATTAAATATTAATTATAAGCACACTATTATATAATTTTCTATCATACTGAATACGGTCATTATAGCAAATGGTTTAATTATTTAATAATTTTATATTAGATTAAAATGTATATTACTTTCATTATAGATATCGTTTCTTTGAACACCTTAAGTTTGTATTATATTAAACACACAATTAAATTAAATTAAATTTAAGTTATTTAAAATGTATATAAATGTGGCGTAATAATTAGTTACTTTTCTAATTAATAAAGGGTCATTTAATAATTAGTTACTTTTCTAATTAATAAAAGGTCATTTAATAGTGTACTATTTTGCATAATTATGTATAAATGAGCATAAATATGCATATTTGGATAGTCTTTTAGTCACATTTTTCTATAAACTTCTTATTTCTTATTTTACATAAAAATCTCCAATTTAATAATAAGCATATATTACTAATCCCTTGTTAAATTTTATACATATGCAAATATAATGAAATTTATTTTTTCCTTAAAGATGCTTGAGCTATATATCTGCTAATTGATAAATTATGTTTTTTTTTGTTAGTTAAAGGAGATAATTGAAATTAAATAACTATTTTTTTACGTTTTGTACAATAATTAAATTTTCTATTGCATTCTAACATCTTGTTCATATAGCTATATTATTAGTTTATGCTATTTTCATATTATTTCCAGTGAATTTCGATATTATTACTTACACCTGAAATTTTCACAATTAATAAAAAATTCTGAAAGATCTCTTATTTGTTCCCTTTGATTAGGTCAATTTATTTTTCGAACGATTAAAATAATATATAATATATACTTACCAATGACGTAATCTAATTTTAATTTCAAGTCTTATATGATGTTTATTCATGTTAATATGTTCTAAATTGCTATTTGTCAAAAAGTATTAAAATAATGATTATGAAATATCTTCATTCAAAGCAATCATTAAGCTTTTCATCACGCGTAATTGATTTTCACCGATTTTAACGTCATTTCATAAAACAGCAAATGTTTAAAAGCGTATATAATATAGCTATGGTAAATAATCTATAACTAAATTAAATATTTAAGCATGTTTTCGGATGCGTAAATGAAATTACGCGAATCATATACGGGTGTATACGAGTATACAATTATTCAAAATATAATCGAATTTGCATTTTTTTAGAATTAAGCATTTAAATATTGACAATGGTAAAAATGTTTACAAGCTTTCAACAAGTTCTGGGTATATAAAAGAATTACAAGTACAAAATCTTTTTATTAACAATAAGTGACATTCATAATTAAAGCAGGTAACTTGGGGCAAGTATTTTATCTATATTAAAATCAATATTAACTATAGTATTAATATAATATTAACACCCTCATAAATAGGTTAATTTAATAATTTTATGTTTTTTTAAATTTTTTACAATAATAAATTATATCTTATTTTTTATAAAGAGTTTAACTTTTTCTTAAAAAGCGTACAAAAATAGAAGTTAGAAGATTGCAAAAATAGTTATAAAGCCACAGTTATGTAGAGGTTTTTAATATTATATGAATATATAGAGGTTTTTTTAATGTTATGTGGATGTGATGTAAGTCATAGAACTTTTTTTGTAATAATGTTTTCTTACTACTCTATTTACAGACACAGCCACTTATTTATAAATTTTGTTATAATCAATTCCTTGTTTTTATTTTGTATTTACAATTAGTTTGAGTAAAGAATATTGATCAATATTGAATAATGAATATTGATGTATCTTCATTATTTGATCTGTAAACTAACAAATCAGAATATTTATTTGAAATTATAAATAGATTCCTCATCAAACGCGTAGAAAAAATACTATGAAATCATTAGAATTATCCAAGTGCGACTGCGAATCAAAGACGTAATGTTAAAAACGTGTAATAATGACGTGTTTGCTGCGAAAATTCGGACATAGGAAGGAAACTCGTTAGAGGAAAACCGATGAGAGAAAATGACGTACTTAATAGATAGTACTTAATAGAGTTTGCAATAGACATAACACTAGGAATTTTGATATTAGCGACAAGGAAACTTAAAAGCTATAAGAAAACGAGAATCTTTGTAACTTAAGGTAGTTTCAATACTTTCGAGCAACAGGATCTTGGCAGGAGAATCCTGTATTCGAGTGTTATTTATTGTATCTTTTATATTTCGTGTTCATATTTATAAGTTTTGAATGTATTTTCTGCAGACTAGTATATTTTTAATTATACGTCGTACTATCTCATAGTTATCAAATCTTTGTAAGTAAAAATGCATGCTGGATTTACTTGTTATAGTACAAAAAATAATAGAATTACATATACTTTAATTCTTAAATTCATTGGATCTAAAGTATTGTAGAAATTAACAATGATATTATTTATTATAATAATAAAATTCAGATAATTTTTAATATTTGTTTGAAACAATTAAAATTATTGACCCCCAGAAGAGCTGATGATTATTATGTTTATTAATGTGTTTTTATATCTTTTAGTATTATTGTGGGAACTTAATTACATAACAATGTTTTAAAATA
>JAPYZA010002789.1:0-11700 GCA_030522685.1 Eupelmus azureus | reverse complement strand
ACTATTTATTGATCTATATAAGACTAATTAGATAAATTCAGATTTATTTGTATCTCTTTAATGGAAAATTTTAATTGAAAAAATAAAGGGACACAAATTTTTTTTTAATAATTTTTCAATTCTACGTTTTTTAACTCACGTAAACGTTTATTTAAATACAATGATTGTGCATCCACTGTAATAATACGATAGTAACCCGTTATATTATGAAGAGTCCTAACAAACTATATCAAAGTTATATAAATAAATTTATATAATAATGTTATAAATTATGTTGAATTGCAGGGTATCATGGTTAAGAGAAGAGGCAGTATGATATTCTTTGTTTTTCTACTGGTAAGATTACACTACTTATTAAACAGTTTACGTAAATTTTTTATTTTATAGACTGACAAAAATTGTATAATAAATATTATTATGTTGTGTAGGAAACCTGCGACATCTTTGAAAAATCAAAAAAATTACTGCGTTTTATAGCGAAGTTTTCTATAACTATAATTATAGTAAATTTTGTTATAAAACAGTAATTAGTTGGATTTTTCGAATATGCCACAGGTTTCCTACATAATATAATAATACTTGTTATTCTAGTTTTCTCAGTGTATAAAAATATACAATAATAGATAAAAAAATTATAAATAGCAAATTATTAATGCCAATTTATATAGGACTCAGCTCCCTTGAATCATTATTTAACTTTCTGAAAAAAGAATTCAATAATAATTTTAATTTAAATAAAAATCAGTAATAACTTTAACTTAGAATATTCTAAAATTGTTATAAAATAAATATTTTAATAACTTTTGTTGATTTATAGGTATGCATTTCGTTAGAACTGTCAGTGGGAATTCCTAGATCCCATACAAAAATTAATTATGGCTGGTAAGTTTTATCAAAAATAACAACAGAACTCTAGTTTTTAAAAAATGGAAATTTTATAAAATATTAAAAATAAATTACTTGGTTTACAGACGGTTAGATAGTATTAAAATTTCTAAAAGTAAATTAATTCCTAAAATGTCAAAAAGTATTAAAATCAAATCATGTCAAAAATTCAAGTATTAGCTCAATGCATCTCAATGGCACTTTTATAATGAATCTAAGAATTAAATACTCGCAAATTTTAAGTTACATATGTTTATGTGAGAAGTTATATAAATAATATTTTTTATAATTCATTATTACTTAATAATAAAAAAAAATATTACTTAAAATGGTTGCAAATCAATTTGATTTTTGGAAAAAAATAAGACAACAAATAAATTCATTATATTAAAAAAATGTTTAAATATATTAATTTTTTAAAAGGATCTGCTTTACTTTTTAGGAATCATCCATCTAATCCACAAAAGGTGGTAGATATGGGTCTAGATGTTACCGATGATGAAGCTCCAATACTTTTAAGAAGTGCTTTGTCAAATATAACAATGTATGGCGACAACTCGATGAACCAATATTCTGAAGCCCTCGTAAGTTCAAAACTCGCTAATATAAAAAAATTAAAAATAGTTATTACACTACAACACTCGTTAATATAATATACTCAAACAGTTTTTTGTACATTGTTACATGATCCTTGTAATTTTTACAGGGTAAGCCAAGACTGTTAAGAGCCATTGCTAGGTTTTACTCCAGAGTCATAAATCGATCATTGGATCCGGAAAAGAACGTCATTGCAACAGTTGGAGCTCACGAAGCTCTTGTCGATACGTTGCGTGCTTTTACTAATCCAGGGGATGAATGGATCTTGATTGAGCCATTCTGGTCTAAATACGTACCTATGATAAAGCTTTTGTACGGAGTTCCTAAATTTGCACCTTTGAAACTGGTGAGAATCAAATTTAATATTTTTACTTATAAAATTTATATATTTTTTTAAGTTTTATTGTATTCGTTTGAAGATTAGTATTTTTTGATGATATAAATCTCGTATTCAGTTCATGATTGATAGGTAGTAGATCTGTAAAATATTTACATAAACACATGATCGTTCCATCAATGATAGTAGTATTTAATTGTGGTTACCAATTTAAATAATTACTTAAAAGAAATTTAAGAATATACTCTTGCTACCTATCTAGGTAGCAAAATCTATAACAAACAAAATCTATCTATTAATTAAAGCTATTAGCTAGAATTGTTCAAAAATATAATATTAGTAAATAATATTTTTTTAATACACTTAAGCCGTTTTTTAATGTGACCATGATGATGTTCTTCTGAAATTCTAAAATTGTTATTCTATCTCTAAATTTTGCACATCTGCTTATTCAAAATATTTTATATCAACAGCGGAAAGATGAAGGTGATATCAACGGCAACGATTGGATTTTGGATAAACAGATATTTAAGAGCCTGATTAACAAGAAAACAAGAGGCATTCTTTTCAACAACCCAAATAATCCGACTGGAAAAGTTTACAGTCTTGAGGATCTGACATTTATCGCTGATCTGGCAAAGCAATATAACTTAATTGTTATATCTGATGAGGCGCATGAATGGATAGTTTATGAACCATATAAACTTATAAGAATTGGTAATACATTCTCGAAATTATTTAATAATCATATAATGAAAAATAATGACAGAATTACAAAATAAATTACGTTTAATTTCAGCAACTTTGCCCGGAATGTTTGAACGTACCATCACCATTGGTTCTGGAAGCAAGTCATTCAGCGTTGCTGGATGGCGAGTTGGCTGGGCTTATGGGCCAGCTAATTTTATAAAAAAAATTAACTACGTTCACGATTATTTTGTACAAAGTGCTGCAACACCGCAACAGGTATAATACGTTAACATAAAATGTAATCATGTAAAATTAAAGATGCGAAACAATCAAAATCAAAGAAATTTCTATCTAAAATTTAACATCTTCACCACTTTACAGATAGCCGTGGCAATTGGTTTTGAACACGAGCTTGCCCACTTCGGCCAACCAAACTCCCACTTCGTCCAAAACGTCCAGAGCTCGCGGCGCAAGCGTGATTTTATCGTTCAGGCCTTTAGGGATGCAGGCATGCAGCCGATCGTACCCAACGGTGGTTACTGTATGCTAGTCAGCTGGCCAACTCACGCCTTCCACGCCTTAATGAGCCAACCTGACATTGATGATATCAACAAGAGGTTCGCAAACCATATGAACGATCACGTTGGCGTACACGGCTACGCTGGCTCGACCTTCTTCAGCCAGGGTCACGAAGCCCGTGGCAGAGATTTCATCCGATTCTGCTTTCAGAAGGTGAGTTTCATGTATAGGTTCTTCTTTGGTAAAGGGAATTTTTTGAAGATTTGAGGTTTTATTACTGAAAAGGGATATAGTCGATTGGAAAAAATTTAGGCATATGAACTATTTTACGAGTGATAACACAGTAGTTAGAGATAAATTAGATTTTCTACTTTTATGCTTGATTAACTAATAATTGTGTCTATACTTACTTTTAGATAGGTTATTGTCAATGAATTCATGAATAATTGATTATATATTGTAAATTGATCCAGGTATATCATATATTGTATCAGAAACTATTGACTTTGAAAACAAGGTTTTAAGCAATTTAACCATCATTTACATAAGATTACTTAAAATAGAAGATAACTGCCTTCTTTATTTGTTATTCATCATTCGTTATCTGTTTGTACAAATGTGGAATTATGTACTTTTTTATACACGCGCGCACACGCACACGTACCTATATATAAAAATTTTCATTTTGTGATATATATATCACCGGATGCTAAAAGTGATAGAAAAATTCAATTTTTGTAATTTATTTAAAATTTTATTGATTTTAAGAAAAATTTTAAGGAATAGCTTTTATGTTAGCCACCTGAAATCGTTTTAAATTACTTTAATTTTCATATTTAGTTCTTAATGATTGGATATTGACTTTTTTATATTGACTTAACAAACATTAATTTTATCTCTAAAAACGTAAATGTTTTATTAAGTTTATTTAATATTTTTACTTTAAAACTTACAGAAAGACGAAACCCTCAGAAATGCTCGACAAAATTTATTAAAATTGAGGACTGATTTGTGAATAAATTATCCAATGGATCGACTGCACTTAAGAGGAAAACAACGTTTACCCTGATTTTATGTTATAAGGATCAATGACTGAAAAACTTAGTTCACACTTAAATTTAGTATGTAATAATAATTTTTTTATAATTTTTCAATTCATATAAAACTTTTAGGATTTTAAATATTCTAAACTTTTATTAAAAATTACTTATAAGATTATATAAATTATAAATTTATAGAATAGTTAGTTTTTTGGTTTTAATTTTTTCAACAATTCTCCCTGTGTACAACTTTTATAACTTAACTACTGTGATTTCAATAATAAAAGAATAAGTGAAAGTAGTCTAGTTTTGCGTCTTCAATTATGTCTACCATTTTAAAATGCGTTTGCTGTTGTATACTTATAGAACTTTTAATTAATGTAGCTCAAAATATTTTAGTGTTTTTTTAAATATTATTCATCAATCTATTTGTAAATGTTCGTGTGTACATGCCATATTTCATTTATCTTCAAAAAAGGTCTATAAAATTGAATTATTTACAGTTTTGTTGTGGAACTAGTATTACATTGATATTTAAATCTAGTAACAATTACTTTATATTTTATATAAATCATAATATTTTATTTGTAATATTGTCAAAAGTTAACTTATTACTCGAAGAACAAATCTTAATTAACTAAATAAATTATTTTCTTTGTTTGTGACATTTGAAGGTATTTACTAGTAAATAACTTACCTTACTGATGCATTCTAATTTGTAATTGTAATTACAAAATAAATTGTTATTGTTATATTTTTGTTTTCTTATCTGTTTTGTTGATTATTTGGTCATTGTATAAAAGTTTATACGACAAACTTTCTGATTTTGAGAGAAGTTACAATTTTAGCGATCAGCAAGACGTTCATTGTGATGTCACAACATCCGATCGTAACTTTTTTATAAGGAAATTATCATGTGTGTATCAACGGGAAAAGGAGCGTAAGTATAAAACACATGTGTCTCATATGTAAACGTTAATAACAATACTCTAGTTTTATAAAAGAAAAAAGTAGTATTTTATAGCAATAGATGTTTTCCAAAAGTAATAATAGACTATGTCATCTAATCTTTAAACGCCAATCATTATAAATACAAAGTAAAGTATAAGCTATAGAAAAATTTACTGAAAAAAAAGTATAAATTATTCTATTCTATTTATATTTATTTTGCAAAATAAATAATCGAGAAAGGAGGAGGTTCTCAATTTTATCTTTTGTTGTTTGTACGTTTAATTACTGGTCAAATGCTAGCCTAATCCTTACACAACTGAAATGGAACTACCATGGGATCATCATCTTTTATTAAAATAAAGTTTCATCAGAATCAATCAAGTAACTTTTAAATAATTGACCTACATATATAATTTTTTGCATAGTTTTAGTTGCTTTAGATCCTGTACACGTGCGAATACGCTAGAGAGCGTGCATCCGTGCATAACGTTCGAGTATCTGTGTGCACGTGTGTGGACGTATTATACGTTTTAAGAGATCAATAAAAAATGAAATTTATAAAAATTTATTGAAAAAAAAAAAAAAACAAATCGAATTTGAAATGTGCATTTGAAACTACGAAATAATTGATAAAGAGTATTAATAATTATGAATAATTGAAAAAAATCTTTTCGAAAGCGGTGTCGTATTTCTAAGTACAATTTCAAGAAAGGTAGTGAAATTGAAAACAATAACTCCAGTAGCAAGTGTGGGCACAGTTATCAAGGGCAAAACTTGCTTTTTATTTAAATTTTAAATTTTTTAAAATACGATGCCAACTTTCAAAAGATTTTTATCGATTTTTTGCACTTTTTCATCGGTTATTTTATACTTTTTGGGGCACTTTTCGAAATTAATATTTTTTCAAAAAATGTATGTATAAATTATACATTTACTGTTGAACTTTTTCTTCTACTGTAAAGATTAAAAGAACATTAATAATAAAATATTAAATTTGATGAAAGTTATCAGCAGAAATAAATCTTTGAAAATCTTATCTGTGAAATTCCGCGAATATTGCAACTTTTATTATTTATCTATTTATCTGTTTCGAAATCGAATTCAATTCATAATGAAAAACTTATGAATATTTTATAATGTGTGTGCAATAGATTGTCCTAATATAATTAAAAAATTAAACACAGGTGCTAGTATTATATTAATTATATCATTGTCCAAGATATGATTGTCTTTCGCATCATCAATTTTATTCCGTATAACAATTGTCACTAAAGATAAAAATTGCAGGAAATTTGTATATAAACTCCTTTATTTAAATGATAAGTTTAGTACTGATTGTAGAACGTTAAAAGTCAATATAAAATTTTAATATGCCGAACCATATCTAAGTATATGACTATTGTAATATTATTTGCAAGAAATAAGTATTCTATAGAAACGTTAGAAAGTAGGAGAGCCACAAAATTATTTTTAGGCAAGTATTTGAAAATAACATTAAATATTAAATGGTATTAAATAAGAATTAATAATTCCTTATTTATTTACAAACAAATATTCTTCATATTTTTAATGCAACAACGCTGTAAACTCCATTTTAATAAAATTGATGTAAGCAGTTATCTGGGGAGCCATTACAATAGGATATTTCTTATTTTACTGGCCTAGGTATATTACATACCTCGGCCAATAAAATAAGAAATATATCGTAACACATGTAATTGTCGGCCGAGGCGAATTCGAATCTTTCTTTTTTACTGGCTAAGTTATGCATACTATTTTTCTGCTCGACGGCGCCGGAAAACGGCAACTTCGTTTCGCGCAACGGCAGGGAAGTCGGCATTTTTCGGCCGGAGGGCAAAAAAATTAATTTTCATTTTTTAGAATTTATTACTTTCATAAAGTTTATTTTTTTCAAAAAATTAAATAATGTCATTCTAGCCGACGATTTAATTTTAATAAAAAATATTTATTGAATTTATTTAATTGGTTTTTACGAAACAATTTTTGGGTTCCCATATAATTTTCCAAAAATATTTTCTCATAATCCTTTATCATGACCTTAAAATAAAGAAATAAAAATCTTAATTGAATACTCTTTTTATAATCTATATTTAGAATTAAAAATAAAGAATGACAAAAATATTTATTTTCAATTGTCTTTATTTTAAAAATTTGTTTTCATCTATCGTACTCATTATTGTCCTGATATAGCAGTAAAAGAATTTTAAGATAGTTTATTTGGTAAGAGAATATCAACTTCTAATTACATTTTATGACCATTTAAATAAAATTTCTAGAATGTCACTGTTAAGTTTAGGAAACATAAGTACTCACTAAGCCAGATTATTGAAATTTTCATTTTCAGAAATTTATGTATAGTAATTAAAATTTTATTTTAGAAATTTAAAGTAAATGATTCTAATAATTTATCAAAATAAAAAAAATTTTTACAATTATTGTAAAATCTATTAAAATTTAGGTTTGTGACCTGAGTCATTGAAAGTGTGTACATTAAATATTTTTAAGTTAATTAATTGATTGATTTTTCATTAAATAATAATAGAATTTAAGAACAGGAACAAAAAAATTATATTATGACGGTTTGTTTCTATTGTGAGTGATTTTGGGCCTGAATTATATAACTTTAGATTTAAATCATTAAATTATCAGAGTGTATTAGAAATATAAGAATTACTTTAAAATCGAAATATCTTGAGATCGTATCATACTTTCTTTTCTGTTGATTCTTATACAAATACTATAATAATCAGCGATATTCTGTATTACAAAAAATAGTAAAAATGGTAATGTCTATTTAAGTCATTAAAAACGCGGGGATTTATCCACGTGAGGTAAATAGGAAAAATTGTAAAGGGAATGTATGAATGATGACGCATTAACAAAGTTTTAGTATCGGTAAAATCGTATGAGGAAAAATGATTGTACAAATACATGACGTATCTATGAGCTTCAAAGAAATTATAGAAAAGTTACTAGTAACGACAAGGAAAATTACAAATTATAAGAAACCAAAGATTCCCTCACTCAAAGCTAGTGCAAATAATTCAGAACGGTGAAACTGCACATGAGTTTCATAAACAATGCGTACAGCTCTCCGATACATATATAAACGTTAAATGAAGTTTTAGCATCAGTTGAGATTATGCGACAAAGTGCAGAATGTATTCTACAATAATAATTTTCACAAAAGATAAATTGAAAATAAAATAAATTTACATTTATTTATATAAAGGGTCAAACAGAGGTAGATTTGAATAATTATCCATTCAGAGAAATTAGTAGTAATAAACTGAAAGATTGCATTTTCAAAATATGATTTATATTTTGATAAAATAATATTATTATTCACTCACTTCTTATGTCATACATATAAACATGTACATTTCTTTATAAATTACAAGCTGTCAAACACATAATTTTCTTATAGTTTTTTTTTCTAAGCTTACCCAAGCCTTATAGGGCTTATACAGCATTTTTTCTTATAGTTCAAGTTCATATATTGTACTATTAAAAGTTACTAAAACATTGTTTGCGTGTTATTACTATCATGTAGTAAATTTTTATTACTAGTACATATTGAAATTTTTTTTATTTTTTATACTATGTATTTTTAAGTCACGTTTGAGACAACTTTTCTATACGTAACATAGTGTATTTTATTATGTATTGACAATAAAACTTATCATTTTTTTAACTTCACTATATATTTTTGTTTTTTTAATCCGTTTCATATTATAATTGTTTGTTAAGTCATAGTCCAATTTAGGTAAGAACATTAGCTTATAATCTTTAGAATTTTTTAAGAATAATAATTAGAACAAAATATTATTAATTTATATTTCAAAAAATAATACAATAGTAATTTAAAATTGGTAGAGATTATGAAAATTAAATATCATATTATCCAGAAATAAATTTTAATTTATATAAAATGAGAAAAATTTATTTCAATTTTTAAAATCATTTAAAAAAATATTTGGACATGACAACATTTATTTTAATCCAATTAGATCAATTATATAACATCTTATTCAATAAAATTTGCAAATTAGATTAATATAGTTTAAAAAATCTTATTATAAAACGAAATAGCTTAACAATATTAATACTAATTATTTTAAAGAAAAAATTCATGTTTCACTTATCAAATGTATGACTATGTTTTTTTTTATCACTTGCGCATTGTTGGCAGTAATACTAAGTAATGTATTTTACATATAAATTTTTCTATTATAACTCTGCTCGTGAATAAAGATAATTTTCATCAAGCAATAAAAATTTTGCAATAAGCACATAATAATAATATATATTATATTACAGAACATTATGATTTGGAAAGAACGCAAGATGACGTACATCTTTTATATTGCACTGGTGAGCAAAAATAAGATCAGTATTTTAATAAAAAAAAAAATGTGAAGTATAAATCTAACATACTATGTGTCTACGTCTCTCACGAAGTAAAATATTTAAAAAAATGGATAAATTTAAACATGTACTTAATGGGTTACAATTAATTTAATGGAGATCAAGCTTATTGGGGCTGATGTACCCCAAATTTATGAGCTTAAACTCAATTAAATCAATTCCAACCCATTGAAACGTATGTATAAAGTTAGCCAGTTTTTAAAGCACAATCTTCGTAAGAAGTGCAGACTTATCCACTAATTATTCCTTTTGTGGTGTTTGCATAGACTAAATAACATGACCAGCACCGCTAGTATAAATGTCTAAATAAACACCTAAACACGCAGAGTAAATATAAATAATTGAAAAATAAAATTATTTGATCAATATCAAAAAATGGTTTTTGGTTTTTGTTTTTTTAAGTTTTTGGATCCAAAAAAGGCCTCCTTGTTTTTATAAGTTTTTATAAAATACTATATAAATCATATCGGGAGGTGTCTACTATAGCACTATAGTCGAGCTTATGCATTAGACATAAATTAAACATGGTTCTGGTCTTCTGTTTTATTTATCTATAATAAGACAGATTCAACAAATTAAGAAATTACAGCTGTAAAAGTAAACAGATCCTAATATCGGTCATGTTTATTTAGAGATGCTTCTTAGCGCAACTAAATGTTTATGTATCTTTATGATTAAAGACTTATTGACTTCGTGATACCCCTAAATCAACATTAAATTTTTAAAAGGTCGCAAAAGTTGGAAATTCTATATAATCCATAATGCAATGGGGACAGAATCGAGAAAATGATAATTATATTTTATTGTAAATTAACTTGAAATCTTATTAACGCATAATATTTTTCTAAATATTTCCTTGAATATAGAAAAATTTTTCAAAAAATAATGAATATTTTGATTATGTCAAATAAATATACAAAAAAATCTTTTCTCACCGTTTCTCCAATACATTGTTACTGAATTATAGAGCTCAAATTTCGCCACTTTACGGAAATTCAAAATTGCTTCTGACGCTGGGGTTGTCTTCGTACAAGTGAATCATTAGCACCAATTTTGAAAAATCATTTTTCTTTTTATTTAATTTTTTGCATTATTATGTATTTTAATAATTCTGAGTCACTTTATTTTTAGCTGTGCCTTACCCACAAAGCAACTTTTGGTCTTCCGGTAACTGATACTGCAGAAAATAATAACTCACCAATGTAAGTTTTTTAAAAAGTAAAAGTTAAAAAATTCTAAATGTTTAAAAAATGAATGTATATTTGACTAAAAGTATTTTTTTATTATTTAAAGAATTTTGACTTAATTTGCGTATATATTTATCAAAAAATAAAAGATAGTAAAATAAAAAATAATATTGATTCACGTTTTTATAAAAATTTACTTGACTTATATAGTCTATGTTACATTAATAATTATCTGCTTAAAATCGTAATAATATATTAACTAATCAATCAATAATTTCTTTTTATTAAGAGTATTTTTAAAAGATTATAGAGTATTATTAAGATTTTTTTTAATTAATGATATTTTATTTTATAATAATATATATCAATATCTTTACTTAAATCTATTTCGGTTATGTTGGACAGATTTTTTATTTGAACTGAAACTGAAAGTTCGTTTTAAAAACATTCTTAAATTATAATATTTTATCGATTACGTGAATCTTCATTTTTATGAATTGCAATAAATGCAAATTATCAATAAAATCTTTTTGTTACATTACCTAAATATCTTTTTATTTCTAAAGAAATCAACAAAGTCATGAAGAACCTGTGGATATGGGCGTAGATGTCACCGATGACGAAGCTCCTGCATTTTTAAGAGAAGCTTTAGTAAATGCAACAATGTCTACAGACAATGCGTTGAATCAATATTCCGAAGGCATTGTAAGTATAACATTAATTAACTTGTAAACTGCACTCTATACTCAAAAGTGTGAAATCTGGAAGTAAAAAGTTTAAAACCTACATTTTAATCTTTATAAAAGTTCAAAATGTAGGTTTTAATCCTTAAAGTAACTTTTCAGGAGTAAATGCAGGTTCTAAATCAATATTGTACCATTATTGCATCAATTATTTGCCTCAGCAATATATTATAGATATTGCAGCAACATAACTGTAACAATACTATATAGAAGAATATAACACAAATCTATAATAATATTGTTAAAATACTGATAAGATATTGCAATGTATTATTATTGTAGCAAAATGGAGCTAATGTTTT
>JAPYZA010002788.1:0-19243 GCA_030522685.1 Eupelmus azureus | reverse complement strand
TTGACTTGTATGATCTGTGAGAATAATTATGCTAAAGTAGCAGACGTTTATTTCGAAATCTTATAAGCATAAAAACGTGAAAGGATGATTCAATATTTTTCTTCTTTTTACTCTGTTGCCTCTAATTTCTCATTCTGTTCCAATAGAATTCTTTATTTTCATGAAACCTATAATCAACTTCTTTTTTTATCTCTTCTCAATTAAAACGTCTCAGAGATAATTTGTACCTCTTCCATTAACGCGTGTTTAAAAAAGAAAACGATCCTAAAAAGGCCAACGTCGAAATTAACCGACAATTTAATCGTTACAAATTAATCTTCCTTTCATTAAATTCCTGCGCACACTCTCGAGCACCTAAACGAACCCATCGGGAAAAAAGTCCTCTAATGAAGCAAACGCTACGCGTCAGAACCTCGACTCCCAGCTAAACCAGCGGGAAATTATAATAACTCCAAAGCTCGCGCGCGTCGGCGGCACAAAAAGAAGCATCCAAGCCGAGACTGACAGATTAAGATGGAAATACCGCGGTACCTGCAGCTCGCTCGCCGGCAGCTCAATAATGTACGAACATCCCGTGCCCCCCCCCCCTCTTCTGAAATTCCCCTTCCGCGATCTGCTTCTTCTTCGTCGAGGCGCTGCTGCTGCGCTGCGGCACACTTTAATTGACGCGGAGGCGACTAGTTTAAACGCGATTAATCACGATGCCGCTGTGCTAGCGGGAGGGGGGTGGGGTGAGGGGAAGTCGCCGAGCGCTCGCGGAGTCGAAGATTTATCGGGGCCCGAACTACTACCAGCAGATTAAACTTGATTGCTTCTCTGCGCCGCGCGGCGGCTCTCTTCTCTCTTGCCCTCTCCCTATTTTCTCTCACCGCTACTCCCTTGCTCTTAATACACGCGCGACATAATGAATTACCCGCAGCTGAGGGAGCCGAGTCTGTGTGGATTTTCAGGTTTCCGATGTGAAACCGAGCGCCGTGTAAGCGCTCTTCTCTATGCGTGTCGTGCTTTTCGTTTGTTTTCGCTTGGAATTATAGTGTTTTATAAAACGGACGCGTTTAATTTATGCGTATCAATATTAATTATTCCGTGAAGTATATTTTCGAATATTACTCGTATATTTTTATTTGCATAATATTTAAATTCAGCGGCATCAATAAAACCAAAAACATAACGTTAAAACGTCATTAAATCATTGAATTAGCTTGTAAAGTGCTCGGTAAAAACGAAGGCCCCGAAAAAAAATTGATCCTCCGCGAACCGATCCATTAATGATAAAGTACACATAAAGCCCGCCTCGTCCGGCCGTCACGCCCCTCGCGCAATCACTTTGCAGAGTCGTCGTTAAAGACGCTCGCCTCCTTAAACACAAGGCCGAAATTGAATGCCCAGCCAGCGCCCGCTCCCTTATCCAATTTTCAAATTCTCCCTTACGAGGCTCGTTAATTTAGCCGACTTTCGTTGCTATATGTCTCTCGGCGCGCTCGTAGTTACCTCTCGCGTGCTCCGGAATTGTAACTTACTTACGGCTGGCGAGCGCGCAATCGATTCGGGTTATTACTGGACTAATGGCCCGTAAAATTAAGAACCTGCGAGAGGGAGAGAGAGATCGTTTTCTCTCTCGCGCGCGCAAGCGAGCGTATACGTATAGATTTCCTTGGTCCGCAGTAACCAATTCCCTTTTCATAAGCGCGATATTCCGATAAAGTTTATTGGCCGCGGGTATATAACGAGGCAAATCTGCGCTTTCGGTACAAATGAGCGCAAGGTGCGTTTAGTGCGCGTGTAGGTAGTTTAAAAGCTACCCGTTCCGTCTCTGAGTTATGGTCTGTCGTACGGGAATTTATAGTTTCTCTTCTTGCCCTCTCTCTCTCTCTCTCTCTCTCTCTCTCTTTGCCTGGCTGTTATTATTATCGCTCGGTTATAAATCAGCGATCCTTTTTAAGCCAAAGAACTTTATTTCTCGCTCGAAATAAAATTGACTCTCGCATAAAAGTTTATGCGCGCATGCATCTACCTGCTGCTTCGTTTTTTCCTTTTTTTTATTGATACATGTGTACCTGCTTTTCTGTTTCAGTACTACGAGATGTCCTACGGCCTCAACGTCGAAATGCACAAACAGGTAATTACACCAGCAAGCCCACAAATCAAACCCTCCCAACTTGCGGCGCAACGCTTTTCAAACGGCTCATGAATAAACTAAAGATCCTCGCATCATCGCGGCTCTATTCTCGCATTCATAAATAAGACAAACGCACACATCCCACGCGGATAATCCATAAGAACGTACATTCGCGAGCTCCTCAATTATACCTCGGCGCGAGGGCGCGTAATTTGATTTTCCCGAAACTGCGCCCGTGCGCGCTGCAGACACTGTAAATCTCGGCCGGCGAATGTATATTGCGTAGTTTTGTCATCGGGCCGCCGAAACTGCGCGCGTAGCACCGGTAGCTGCCGCAGCGGGCGACAGCCGGCGCTTGTAAGTCGGGAATAATGTTCGGCTGCCACGCGAGTTTACGGCTGCAGTGCGCTTGTTTCGGCTGTCTTTTTGCCCGCGGTTTCGCAAGCGCTTAGGATTTATTAGGAGATTGAACGATCGATACTAAAAAGTGGCCGGAATCGCTTTAACTTACGACTGCTCTCGGCTTTATTGGCCGTACGCGCTTCGGATTTCAGTTATAATTACCTTTCGGAGGGTTGCCTTTTGTAATCGCTGCTGCGTTTACGCTGTTGGGAATATCTTGGAAAAAATTTTAGACTTTTTTACGCTTTTGCGGTGGCTCTTAAAAATACAGCGGCGCAACTATTTCAAATATGCAGTGGGAAATAAGAAATATAAATTAGCAAAAGTTTGTACATAGCAAGATACGTAATTACAGCCTTTAACAAGAAATATAAATAAACCCACAAACTTGTGATCGATAAATACCCTCCGAAATACCCTCTCAATAAAGATATTTATACTCATCAGCAAACTTTTTCTCCCAAGCCCACCTCAGCATTCCGCTCTCCCGAAAAAAACAACAAAACCCCTCGGGCGAAAAACTCTCATAAATAACATGAAAATAAACACGCCGACAAATCCCAGGAGCAAAAAAAAGCTAAGCCCACGCGCCTCGCCGAAAACTTCTCCAAACCAAGCCAAGCAGCAAAGAAAAAAACAGCCGAGAAATCACTCTCCGACTCGCGAAGATTACGCACTCGGGGAGAGCGCGAGAACGGGCTAAGTGGCCGGCTTCCCTCCCCAAGCTCGCGATAAGGCTCGGTAATTACTTTTACGAGTGGAGGGAAGATCGCGCGCCGGAGCTTCGATTAATAGCAGCGCGCGCGCGCGCGCACCTGCCACTTAACGCTCCGGCGAGTCTCTTTCTCTCTCCTTTCACCTGCCACCGCACGAAAATGCTTTTACACGCGCGCACGGACCGACTTGGCTGCGAGATAAATTAATCGAAAAGTCCGTGAGTCGGGCGGAAATTTCGGCGATTGCTTTCTTTTGTGAGCGGCTTTTTCTTCTTTTGAAAAGAGCGCCGCGGCTATTTTCGAGCGGAAGAGACGTAGCCGCGGCGTTTTTGGAGCGCTGTCTGCTCGTTTTTCGGAGCGCGCTTTTCGTGTATTTTCTTAGGCTGACAAAATATTTTGCTGGCAGGGTTTAGAGGAACATTTGTAGAGTCGCGCGCCGCGGGATTAAGTATATACCGCGGCTCCGCTCAAGCAGCTCAATTGCTCGCTTATTAATCATCGAGCCTGTAATTAGCGCTGCGGGTGCAATTTAACAAACCATTATAACTTTCTGGCCGCGCTTCTCTTATATTTAGACGTCCGGCGATTAAGTTATTATTGCTAAATAAACATCCGCTTAATCACGCCGTTATTTTCGCCGGGACGAAAACGAGCGTCCAAACTGTTTTTGCTCCCGAGCCTGTTAGTTAAACGTCGCGACAATTTCTCGAAGAACGACCAAGCTTCATTTTTCATCCAGCTCCAAAATGAGATCTCGATACTCGGCCTGTTTACACTGGCGCCTCGTTATTCCCAAGCTACGTTAAATTACCCCTGTCGTATATTTTCGTTCTATTTATTTTTTTTCCCCGCAGCTCGCGCAGCTCCCGCGTTGAGCGGCCCGCCGAGATCTATTATTATGCGCCGGAATCCGGCATGGGGCCGCGCAGAGGAGGGACTCGTAAAAAGCCCAGAAAAATATATGTGTATGCGCCGAGCTTGAGAGCGACACGCACGCGACTCATAAAGTATACTCGGAAGAGAAACGTTGCTGGCGAGCGGCCTCGTGACGATAGCTTTATTGTCTGCGAGGGGTGTGGTTTTCGGGTGAGAATCGGCTGTATATTTTAAGTTCTTTTTAAGTAGGGTAGACGGAGTTGCAGGGAAATAGCTGGAGAAATATGGGAGAGCGTTGGTAGCTTAGCTATACAGAAGGTCGAGAGATTTTTAAATTACTGAGAAAGATCGTGTGTATAGGAAAATGATTTGAAGCCGAGGAAGGCTAAATGTTATTAGATTGAAAAACTTGGTGAAAAATATAGTATAATGAATCATCAGAAAATCTCGAAAACGTTTTCACTCATATCTTGATACAGAATAACTAACTCGAGGCAACACGAATATTTCCAGACTGCTGGAAACTATTCTACCAACAATGTTTAACCAAAAACAAAACACCCATTCTTCCTGTACCACTTAGATAAAACAAAGCTACAAACTACATCTTCTTATCAGCACCGCAGCGATCCGCTCACGTATATACACCGCGCGTCGCGAGTCATCTTACCAACTGTTTGCCGAAGGCGCATCCGTAGAGCGAGCTCTTAGCGCGGCTGGAAACAGCGGCAAGGCGCGCAGAGCAAACATTCAGAGGCTCAGAGCTGCCATTGTCGGCAGCATCCTCCTGTACACGCAGGTCTTTTGATAAATCAACGCGCTTCGGCTTCACCGAACTCTCTTGACGATGTTTACGCGGCATATCGCGCGGAGTTTGCTCTTTTCGACTCTAGAGCGATGCTTTCGTGCTAATTTAGCGGTGGGTGAATAGTTTGTGTGTGTTTTATTATACTATAGCGGGTTTTGGAAAGTTGGGAGTTGGTTTGGGAGCGAGTGTCTTTTCGCGCGCGGCGTTTAATTATTTTCAGTTGACTCGCAAAAAATTAACAAAGAAATGGAAAAAACTCATAAATACGTTTACGACCCGCGGCGTACTTGAAGAATAAACAGGCCTGTCGGCGTATTTCATTAAAATTGTTAACAAGTCATTTCTATTTGCAAAACCTTCAATTCGCACTTGGCGCGTTTCTTACACGGCTTTTTAGCCGGGTTGCATCACACCTCTCTGCAGAGAAAACACACGCAAGCATAAAAAAAAGCAAAAGAATCCCAGCATTATATCCCAAACAGCAAAACTCCTCATGTTGACCCTCGACTTTAGCAGCCTCAAGCTCCCAAACATCCAGTCCCCGTGAAAAAGAAAAAGAAGCCAAGTAGGCCAAGAGAGCCGGCATGTTTTTACTGCACTTGTTAGCCGCAAGTCTGCGTAACGCACTCTTGTGGTGCTTCCCCCGCGCGCGATGAAACGGCTCTCTGTCCGGTCGATAAGCACGCCGCGGCGGCCGGCATTATCCGGCTGCTGCTCGGAGCTCGCGCGCGGTTTTCGCCAATAATCGCACTTAACGAGGCCGCTCTAACGAGAGGAAATTGGCCGGCGCGCAGAGCAGCGCCGGGGCAGAGCGGGCTTATCTCGGGCAGCGCGCGCGCGGCGTGACCGCCGCTCTCTCGCTGACGAAAGCGGGCTTTTCTGCTCTGGCGCTGAATGATTTCGCCGATGATGGGCTTTGATGCTCGTTTTATTGGGGCTAGAGTAGCAGGCGCGTCTATTTTTGCCGGAATCGTCGTTAGAGAGGCGCGCTGACTTAGAGACACGGCGGGATGCTTATAAATAGGATAAAAATCGGCCGTTAGCAATGCCACGGCTATGCGAGGTATTTCGAGAGCGTCGATCCGATTTTCGGCTCTGAAAATACGAGGATATCCAACGAAAATACACGCGTTCGGAGATATGTGCTTTTTCCGCCGCGTAAATTATTTTTGAATACTCCGTTACTACTCTTTCTTCCGCGCGGTCAAAAATAAACCTGTATCCCCGATAAATCCGAGAAAGAAAGCGATATCGCGCTATGTAAAATCGCCAAGTAAACGTCCTTCTCGCGGGCTCTCTCTCTGTTTTCTCGGGGGCTCTTTGCGCGCGGAGTCTTCATCGCCGACAGCCCGAGATTTCTGCACTTCGTTACGGCGTATTTTCGCCGCGCCGGGGCGGCGTTTATACGACAGCCACTTTCGTTTATATATTCCCCGGGAGCGTTAACGCGCTGGGTAGTAAGCCGAGAGCGCGAGTATAAAGCGACAGGAGAGCCGCCGACGAAAATAGAAAATTGCCTCGTTGACAGCGGACTCGCTCGCTCTGCCGGGCTTACACGCCGTATAAACACGGAGAAGATCTTTGAGCCCTCCTCGGCTTTCTGCTCTGCTCCGGCTTTTTAGCTTTGAAGAAATTTCTCTCTCAGCCTTTTTGTCTTGACTAACAATAACGTAGGTATATACGTCACTATATAAACGCATTAAAAAGTTTAGAGTCCAGCGGGCTGAAATTTACAAAATCCCAACCGCGGAACCGTAAAAGCGCGAGCCGCAATCGCTTCAACAATCATAAAACACGCTAACAGCACAACAATCGCGCCGCGGCACGCACTCATCGGCTCTCTCGTCTACTCACTTTCTCGTCACGAGCTTGACGTCTATATATATTCCGACGAGCGCAAAATGCTTAGCGGCTACTCGGCGATCCATCGATCATTGATCGAGCGCGCGCGCTTCTTGAATGCTTATTGACTCTGGCTCTTGCGCTGGCCGGAAGTGGCACGTACTTTTATCTCTTGGGCGGCTCTGACGTCAGGCGCTGAGTCTTGCGGCTCTACGGGGAAAAAATACTTAAGCGAGCGAGCGCGCGAGGAATCGTTAGACAAGATTACGCGAGAGGAAGCGAGGGGCTTCGTGATTGCATGATCGAGCGGCTTTGTGCTCGCCGGAGGAAATGCTTGTAAATCGCTGATGATTGATTAGCTTTGTTAGAGGTCTTCGGTGCAGTGTAAAATGGGATTTAAATACTGAATGTTATGTTTTTTTGAGACTGAATAATGGTTGAAGAAGCTGTAGATTGAGGAGTTTTTAGTTGATTTGGAATTTTTTAATTATACAGCCTTTTTCGAAGTAGCGTATTTCTGTAGTTTAAACATTCACTAATTATACAAGACGTTTGTTGCAATGTTATAAGAGACTTGTAATGCGAGGAGCTTTTTATAGCCTTTTTTAAGCTTATAATTCAGTCTTTAAGATAAAGTGGGTTATTACCTAGCTCGTTTACCTTATTCCGCATAGAGGCGAGGAAGAAGCATAATTTATAACGAGTCGTAAAACATTTTATCACTTTATAACAATGAAATCCGCAGATGTTACCGAGTCACATGATGAAACTTTTTAGCATTTTGCCGCAGAAGAAAAACAGTCTCGAAAAGGAAACGTATAAAGTGCTCGTTTAAGCGCTAACTGTTTTCGTGCGCCGTTTCATTCTCAGCTAAATCAAGTCGAGTAATGTTGACTTAAGCTAGTCTCAAAACACATCATTTTCAAATAGCCTATAAGCTTATTTTCTATACAACGCAAAACATGTCAATTAGCATCGATTATTTATGTACAAAAGTTCAAAAATATATGCTGAAAATCCCGCTTAAAATTCAGACATCTCGTATTATTTATGTAATTCCGAAAATATTTTTACCAAGATATTTCTTCTGCCTCAAGAACGTTTCAGTATTTTAACAAAGCCGGTATTTTGAAAAACTTTTCTTGCGATTCTATTCTTGAGCATGCGCCGCTTTGAAAAGCGTTCCAGAGAGTTTTCCCCGTCCCCTAATTAGAAAACAACGTTGCGTGCTTCTTTGAAACTAACGTCGGTCTCTTTGTTTTTTTTTGCTTTCAGACTGAGATCTCGAAGAGGCTCAACGCTATTATTGCGCAAATACTGCCGTTTCTGTCGCAAGAGCACCAGCAGCAAGTGGCCACAGCCGTCGACAGGGCGAAACAGGTCACCATGACCGAGCTCAACTCGATAGTCGGGGTAAGTTTTGATGCTTGTTTGACGTGATGCTTTTATTAGCTGAAGCGTTAAAACTTTTAACACACATTTAAAAATAACAAAATGTACTTGGAATTATTTTATTCTGATTATATACATGTATATTTATTAATTTAATCTATCAAAATATTTTATTTCTTATTAAAGAGAATAAATTTACTTTATAATTAAGAGTCGGCCCCACATAACTAAACACATCTAACATACCTTTGCCACGGCCCTACTCCAATCGGAAACAAACCTCCTACATGCAACCTCCCGTGAGTAAAAAAAGAACCGTTCCTCCAAGAAAATATCGACGTTTTACATAACTGAGCGAGCGCGCGGGGGGCACAAGCGCGACTTCCGCGCTTCATGAAAAATTCATCTATTCAAATGTCGCCACCTCGCTCTCTTAACGAGCGCGGCCGAGATAAAAAAGCGCGCCAACCTTTGGGAAAAAAGAAACGAGAAAAAAAGAATCCCGTATAACCGTAAGTATATCCTCGGGGAGGGGGGGGGGGACAGCAAGAGAAAATTATCGTCGCGTGTGCATAAATGAAAAGCGCGAGCGAGCGAGAACGCGATTAGCCACGGCCGCAGAGCGGCGGCGCGCGTGTTAATTTGTATTTGGCGAGCGCGCGAGTCGGCACGTCCGCCCCGCGTAACAATCATTACCAATCGATCCACGCGGCGCGCGCGATTCCGCACGCTTACTCGTCACTTCCCCCGCCGCGTTTCCGGTTTAATGAATTTTCCCGAGCGCGCGCGCGGCTCGATTTGATATTCTCGCCGCCGCGCTCGGCTTTTTCTCTCCCGTGCCGTGATTACCTCTGCATGCGAACGTTCTCGTTTTTTTTAATGATGAATTTTTTAATGTGATTTTGGTTTTGAGAGGGATTAGCGAGCGCGCGTTGTTAAAAGCTAATTACCTGCGGATTGCACGATAATCAGGGTATATAGAATAATTTTCGAATCAATGATTCAGCGGGTTTAATGCTCTTAAAATTGGGCGCGCGTGCAATCAAAATTATTATATTGTTTAGCCAAAGTGCTCGCGCTATCGGCTCGCGAATTAAAATAGCATTATAAGCCAATAGCAATTTAATAAAACATCCAACATTTGTCACTGTTTACACACGCTAATTAATATTTCCATAAAACCGTACAATGAACTCAACTCTATAAATACGAAACCTTAAAACAAAAACAATAATTCACCCTCCCAAAAACACAGGTCAACCTCAATTCCAACGCCCCCACTCGTCAGTCACTCGGCTTATTTTCCCGGCGTACTCGCGCATACTTCGCAGTCCGCGGACGAAATACCACTGCGCGCGATAAGCAGCAGGCGGAATTAGCATTCGGCCGTCGCGCATAATTGAGTTCCGCGAGTTTCGCCGTTGCCGAGCGCGCGCGAGACGAGAATATAATTCAGCCGCAAAGCTCGTGTCTTCCTCTATATATGTATACGGTGAGCGTTTAATGCAACTGAGAGTGTATCGATGAGACAGCACGCGCGCAAGCGTGGATTTGCTTTTTGAATGAAGGCAAGGTTTGTTAGTATTCGAGGTGGTTTTTGAGGTGGAGAAAAAGATGTGAATCTATGGGGATGGGTGGTTGTCGGAGTTTATGTAAATATGGTTTAATTTAAAGATGTGAAATTTTGGGTTGTATATTTCGAATTGACGAATGGTTTTGTTTATTAGAGATTATTAAAATTTTGTTCATTATTTATAGGGAAAGGTAATATTGACCGAATGTAACCAAAATAACCAGTTTTTGTTCATGGGTCACTTATTGGCATTCCTCGTAAAAATTGTACTTTTTTAAACTATGATTTTAATTTTAAATAAAAGATGATGAATAATAACATAATCTATAAAAAGACATCTCCATTAAAAATATAATCATTTGGAAACCACACCTTTTGAATATTCAACTAAAACAAAATCTATGAGCGTCAAAATCACTAAATTTATCATTTTCTCGCGGGATGCACGTCCGCTGCAATCTTATTCATTACCACGCTCGATTTCTGAGAATTTAGCAAGCTTTATCATTATGCTAAATATCTCGTTTGCGATTGGAACTCCACAACTTGTAGATAAATTTGCGTAAAAGCTTACCTCGTTCTTTGATTTGATTGTAGATATTTGAAATTTACAAAGGGTTATCCATAAAAACAATTTTGCACTTTTTTGTAGATAATATTTAAGGATAATAATTTAATTTCAGTGCCTTTCAATTTTACTGTTTTTTTAATATTTTTACAATTTTTTTTTATGTGGGTTTATTTGTAGCCAATGAAAAAACATCACTAATATTCATAATTTTGAGCATTTTGCAAATCGTCTTTGATTTATAATGATGTTGGATGAGTTTTATCTTCAGACCTTATTTCGCTAGGAGATTTCCTATGCTTAACGTATACGCTGTACAGTTGCTGTTACATTAAAATATTTATTTCATTGATATTTTTTATATATATATTTTTTAAAATTTTATTGTTTGGTAATGATCGTATGTACAGTACCTTATTTGGATTTGGACAATTTTTTGCGTGAATGGGAAATCTATCAGGAGAAAATGATCTTTCACAATTTCGGCAGGGCACACAGGAAGACTTAAATAGTTAAATATTATCATAAGTACATTAATAAGAATTCATCGGAAAGTGCAATTTTTGTTTTCGCTAGCTACGTGTAAACAATTAACTGGTGCAAACATTAAATTAAATTTAAAAAAAAAATCATAAAATATTTTAATAACTTTTGAAAGTTTAAAAACCTGGCTTTGTTTCCAAGCCTCATGATTCCAATCTTCATGATCATATGGTATATCTGGTCGTTTCGGTTCGGGTCGACGATAACAAAAGGGTAATTCTTTGTTATTCCGTCTCCATTTCTGCAATCAATGAAATAATGATTTCACCAGCCGAGATGAGTGATAATAACCGAGCGTACCTCTAAACACTTGACCTCGTGGAAAGGTAAGCTGCTTAGTCCGAATATTCTCCCGCAAACGTAACAAACGACTCGAGGCCTTCGTTTTACCTCAACTGGTTCTTCTTCTGGTTCTTCTATTATTTTTCTCATGGGTCTCTGTTCGCTTGACGTTCTTGATTGAGGTGGCATTTGAAAACTAAAAGATAATAACAACGTTTAATGTAGTATTATAGCAGTTTTATTCAATTATGAAATTCTATTTTATAGTTAAAATAATTATGGATACTTACATGTTTCTATTCATTTTTTCATATAGTAATGGTTAAAAAGATAATTTGCTAATGTATTTTGTTATTGAGATTATCCCGATTCAACTTTCTTATTTATTTTCAAAAGTGACGAAAGTAGTGTAAATATTTTTCCATTATTATTATTACGTCATTGTTTTATGAAAAGTTGAAAGTTTTAAAATACTTGAATAATTAAAATTTAAAATAACTAAAATGCCCATCGCGGGCGCGCCGGAAACGACTACATCCGTGCACGTTAATGACCAGAGGTTATGTTTTTGAGCTTGACATTTAAAAAAACAAAAGCACATACTATCAATAGATCGAAACCAAACTTCTTTGAAGAACTTTTCAGCTCTTTAAATTATTACAAATTATCATAAAAACACGCAGTTTTTCAACCTAAAAGGCAATTACACATCCAAGCTCCGCGCTTAATCTCTCATCGTCACGCTCGACTCAAGACGCCCGCGGGGTGGTGTAGGCCGCGGCCTAATGGCTCAATCAAGAGGCGCGATCATCATCCCTCGTACACAGTAGACGCGATTATGCAGGCTGCCAACTATCAGCTCCGCGCGAGCTGTAATTAAGGAGAGGAGGCGAGCTTTTGAGAGAGTGCGAGTTTCAGGACGTAAAAGGGTTTGACATTTTTGATCGTAGTGAGGCAGGTGGATGCCATTAGGCTAGTGCTGATGCTCGGGAAAATGTATCAATAAAGCTACCGATAAACAAAGAGCGTTATTTCTGTTCTGAAATTATAACGTTAATTATAAAAGTGAAAATTCAAGTTTCGCTATCAACACCAGTTCTTCGAAACTCATTCGCTATCGCGTACGATTATATCGTATAATTGCAGCTTAAACAAACATCCACCTACTCTATCCAACAAAAATGGCCGGAATATCGCATCGAGTTTGCAGTACATGCTCATATCCGTCTGAGCTAACGTATACCTATACCCAGCTCTCTTACTCTCGTATAACCCGCTTGCATGTAGACGCAGGCGTGTAAGCGCGCTTACCTACACGAGCGTAAGACGGAAGCGCTGTCGGCATTCCGCGAACACGCGCAGCCCCCCCGTCCGTATTATAGCTCCGGGATTACGCGCTGCTGCTACACGTGTCGGATTCGTGCATTATGGCTACATATATGCGCGCCTGTGTGCGCCTCTGTGTCTACACAGAGAGCAAAGTGTCGCGCGCGACGCTGCGAGAGCGCATCTGCGTGCTCGCGGCTGTACATTATTCTGATTATATGCACGTGTAGGTCGGATGGTTTTGCGGTGATGATGCTGCTTTTGTAAAATACTTTTTTTATAATATTTGCGCCCTACTCGTTTTATTGCGAAGCACGTTTATACTTCAGCTCGAAAGTAGGACGCGCCTCAATAAGCATTCGCATTAGATCCCCAACGTATAGGACGCATCCCTGAACAAATCCACGGAAGCAAATGAATATTCAATCCGCGGAAGTGTAAAGTATAAGAAAAACAGGCAAATATCGATTGCGCCTCGTGCGGATAGAATAAAAGCGCGCCGGGGAAAATAATACAGAGAGACGGCGGGGGGGGGGGGGTTTGTATCGAGGGTGGAAAACCCGAAGAGAAGCGCGCAGCAAGCCCATGAATATGCATTACTCGGTAAACAGGGGCTTGAATCAATATTTCGTTTAATAACACTGCGCACACACGCCAGCAGCACGTACGTATATAGACGCGGAGCTTGCCGATCCGGAGCTCTGCCGTCGTTCTGTGTATCTATCTGCCTCGTCTCTCTCTCTCCTTCTCAGCTGTCTTGTTCGGCTTCGTCGTTGCGGAGTTAGGGCCCTTCTGCACTCACGTGATGCGACTGTGAAATGATTGTGCCGTGTGATACGCTACGAATCCTAAGATGTATCTATAGTTTACCGTCGTCCTCTACTTCTGCGTGATTCGTGGTTGAAATGCTCGAGGTGCAGAAAGAAGTTGGATAAAATATTTGTTTATTTCGTTAATATTTGTTTATTGAGTGTTTCAGCCACTAGGTATGTAGTACGAAAGGTAAACCTGAAACTAAAAATGTCTTCTAAAATTTTCTCCTTCGCCTGTTTCTGTGCGTATTCTATTTTTCACGGGGAATAACACAGTACATCGATCGTGCAGCTCACGGTTTAAAACTTTATGATTTTACTAAATTATTAACAAACATCTTTGGATTATATGAACACAGTAAAAACGAACGTTCAAACGTTCCCCTTAAAACCCCACATCTCATGCAACTCTTAAACCCTCGAGCGATACACGCAATCCATCTTTATCAGTGCTCAATCTTCCAGCACCGCATCGCCCTCCTCACTTTGTTTCTATCACTAACCCAACAGTGCTCCGCACGATTCGTTCGCACTGTCACAATATATCTCATTCGCCTCTGCTTTCTCTCCCCCTACACATTCAATTCTCTCTCCCTCCCCGCGAGCTACTCGCACCTTTCCTACATTGTCTATTATCTCGCTCTCCGCCGCCACCCTAGGTACCTCGCGCACATATACCTACATGCAGCAGCCTGGCTATTATTCACGGCGCGTTAAGCCTCGTTTGGGACTATTACGTTTTCCTTTCGCTAGCAAGCCGCTCTGAGAATACCAATGAAGCGCCGGCAGCGCAGCTCCTACCCCCCAATCAGCCGTTTGTTTTCCTTCGTTCTATTTCTCGGTGAGGGAGATGAGGAAGAGGTTCGCTTTTCTTCCCCCCTCAATACGGTGAGTCATGTCGAACGACGGGGACACGTTGAACAGGATGATTTTCCTCGTTCGCCCGGCGCTCGGCTGGCTTATTTTATTAGCTTGCTGGAGGAGGAGAAACAGATGCCGCGTGGCTGTGGGTGGGGACTCTTGGGGATCGGAAGGAATTTTTTAAGTATTTTTCTAAGTGTTTTTAATTTAGTGCTTTAGACTGGAGTGTTTTAAAAATTGTGCGTTTTTCCTTCTATGTAAAGCACTCGAGGAGAATGAGTGAAAACAGATGGAACACTCACGAGATTACGAGGTGTTTGTTTTGTTACGAATAATAATACGCACAATCCATTTTCACAAAAAACAAGATTCACTTGATCACAATAATTACACTAACACAACCGCATATCTCGTTACGCCGCGCCATTAATTACTCATAAATAACCAAAGCTACTTGCTCGAGAACCAAAATCGATTTCTCCTCCCTAAACCATCCACCATCGAAGCAGACACGCAACGAGCAGCCGCGCGCGAGGCCTAATAAATTTCTCACGTTTCGACAAATGGCACACACAAGCTCTATATCGCGCTCCGCCCACGAAAGTCCATCAGTGGCGCTGGCAGGGGCGCACACGTAAGTGGCGCTCCCCTCGACTCGCTCGGCCGGCCGAGCACAAAAAGGATCATCGAACGGCTCGGGGGCCAAAGCGAAAAGTGCGGGGGCCAGCCGAGCGCACAAAGCCGACTTCCCGTGTCAGCGCGCGCTATGTATATGCATATATATAGAGACCCTCGACGCGACCCCCAGCCGAACGAACGAATTACAGGCTTGTACATGTGTACAACTGCTATAGGCTCCTGCAACCCTCGTCATCGTTTATATGTACGTGGATAATCGCGCGCGTGTCTCTCGCATGCGAGCTGCGGATATTCCGCGCGTTCAAGAGCCACTTGCAAGCGCGCTCTTTCCGCTCTCTCGTCTTTCTTTTTTTTCGTGCTTGAGAGCTTGAGTGGGAAGGCTGAGAGGCTAAGGAGCGAGCCTGGACGATTGTCGAGTGCGGAGCGGTTCGGGGTATTCAGAGGTGCTGTGTATGGGGGTCGTATTACTTTTTAATGGATTAATGAGCTTGGAAGGAGATGGATGGTAATGTTGGTGTACACACAGGCACACGTGCTGCTTTTAATGACCTCACCTACGATCATTCGTTTAATTCGTTCAAGCTTTTTACTAGTATATTTTATTATCATCATCGTGATGATGAATAAAATGTACTGGTGAAAAAATTTTTATTGCATCTCTTTTACGATTCCGTTTTATTAACGAAAATTCACACTCGTTTGGTTTCCGGGCGAACATCTAAACAGCGGCATTTATCGCTGGCAAATCGTAGTTTGCCCGGCGTGTTAATAGCGAATTACTCGAAAAGGGCTCGTCTTTTCAGACTTGCAAATGAAGGCATTATGTGGGCAGAAGTTTGGAAGAGGGAAAAAGAGAGAAAGAGAGAAAGAGCGAACGAATTCCGAGGGCGTAAAAACGCGCGCGGCAATAAAAATCTCCGCGAGCGACGTTAACCAGATAGAATAAAAGGAAAGTGCTTCGCGGTCGGTTGGCCAACGGCCAAGCTCAAATAATTCCGCTGCTATTACCCTGGGAAAAAATAAAATATTTCCTTCGGATCGAGTATTTAAATTCGGATTTAACACTGATTTAATTATCGGTACTGTTTCATTATGCTTTAAGCGTAGAAGATTTATTTTAATATTGGCTAAAATTCTGTTTTAACATTTTGCAAAACTTTTTTAATATTCCGTTCAATACCATGCACTAGAGTCACTAACCACAAGTAATAATTTCAGCTATATACATTTTCTATATGATCAATATACTCGATAGCCGCAGTATTGTTTACTAAAACAAGACGCCAACGAACGCATTACTGAAGCCCCACCAAAAAAAGCCACCCTCTCAAACTCACGTCCGATCCCGATAATCCCCACCATGATTCACCCCGCACTGCACACACCCATCGCGCACCTCCCCCTCGCAATCTAACCTTTTTTTACGCTCGCCCCCCGTCAACTGCGTCCAATACAATAATTCCAGCCTGTTACACGCCACGGCGGCCAAGTTACAGGGGGAGCCGAGAGCTGACCCCCCGTGCACGGATTCGCCTAAACGCCTAAGTGAAATCCGCGATAAGCGGGATACAGGCGCGTGCATATATTTTCGAGGCCGCGCGTAACGAGTTTATATCGTTCGACTCTCGTGCGCGCTCGAGGGGCTGGGGAACAAGCCACGGTGGTTTTTTTTTTGTTGTTTTTCGTTTTCTCTTCGGGAGTGTATAGGGGAAGGGCAGGGACGGCTGAGGTCGTTCGTAACAGATTAGGGCGGCGCGTAGATATAATTTACGAGCTTTGTTTTTTTTTCATTCTCCTCTTTTGGTCGAGCGTCGCCCTGCGAGTGTTTTATATTTATTTTTACGAGCAGAAGGCGATTAGATCGCTGCAAGAAAAACGGGATTTGTACGGTTTATCAACGTTAAATTATTTATCAATGTATAAACAAGTTTTTTAATAAAAGTGTAGCGAGAACAAAATTTTATTCTTCACGAACGTTATACAAGTAGCGTCAAGATCGATCGCCAAGCAGCGCGCAGTCATTTCTCTGTTACAGCTTTCTTGAGTCCTTTTTTAACGCTCCCATGAGCGGAATTGCCAGGCCGGAGTGACTCGCAAATGCTCGCAGGACAAATAACGGCCGCGCGTGCTCACAAAAGGCGCGAATTTCCATGAAAATACTTCAACTTAAATCTCCTTGCGGCGAAGAAAGAAAGAGAGAGAGAAGCCCGCGCATAATTTTAAAACGGCAACTTTTGTATGTGCGAAAGCGTCTTAAATGAATTTCGCGACTTTAGTTCCCCTCTCTCTCAGAGTCGCTGGAAAAAGGCGCGCGTTAAATAAGAGAAGCGCAGCGCATATATAATTAACTCGCGCAGAGAGCCGAGCAGCGCTTGGTGCGGCTTTAAATCAACAGTAGCTCTCAATTTACACCTCGAAATATGTTGCCAGCTCCCTCTCTCGCTCCTCGCTCGAGAAACTTCCTGCTTTAAGTGATTGCGCTGCCGGCCGAGTGTTCCAGCAGCTCGCTCTGAAACTTTCGCGCTCTCCGAGTTTCTCTCTCTCTCTCTCTCTCTCTCTCTCTCTCTCTACCTCCGCTTTATTACGTATTCCGCGAGCGCGCGACAACGACGACGATCCGCCGCTACGGAACGATTTGTAAACTCGCGCTACGTGCGCGACTGCTGCTATACGTACGTGCGAGCTGGAGTCGTATATATAGTTGGGCTTCTGAGCCTGCCAAACGAATTGGAGAGGAAAGAAATGGACGATTCGAAAAATCTTGCGCAGGGTGGACTCGACATTTTTATATGCGGGGAGGAGGATCTGGCTGGGCGAGTGCTGAGCGCAGCGTTTTCTTTGGGAGACGCGTGGGTAGACGTTTTTTTTAGATGGGATTGCGTGTCTTTGAACTTTGGATTTATTCGAAGACGAATTTTTTTTTGATTTTCTAGAACCGCTTGATTTTATCAACCGAGAATCAAATTTTTCCTTTGTAATTTGTTAAACTATTTATTAAGGAATACATTATGTGAACCCTCAATTAAATACTCTTACGCACCCTCGAATCCACTTACATACAATACTTGCTTAGAGTAAACACAAATAGTTCTTCACACCGCACAACCATCCATAAACTGACCAAAACAACCCACTTATTGTTTCAGCAACAACGCCCAGACATTCCACGACTGCTTCAGCAGATGCAGGTCCAGCAGCTGCCCCCGGGCACAGCCATCGGTCCGCATCCTGGCTTACCCGGCCTGCCTGCACTTGGTCCAGCAGCCGGTTTACCAGTTCCGACTTCGGCTTCGGCGGCTCTGCTAGGCTTGGGTTTAGCTCCGGGTGCGCCACCCACGCCAGGAGGCAGCAGCTCCCACGCGCTCTCGATGCTCAGCAAGCCCGAGCTGCACGGACGCAGCAGCCAGCCTGACGATGCCAAGAGTAATGGAGGTGAGAAAATTCATTCTTTAAACTATTTCCGTCATTTTAAAATTCGTCGGTAATTTCTATATCCGATTTATGCAGGCTTTAAAACAGCTTTTAATTTATCATACAGAATAAAAATACACTCATTTCGCGTGTTACACGATTCGTTTGACCTAACGATGCGCGCAACCTAATCGCAATACGCAAAAAAAAAAAATCATTCAGCATTCAGGATTCCCCGAAAAATGAAATAACTCTCGGCTCCCGCAACTCCGGCGGGCGAAATCTAATTTCTCAAACGTCAAAAGCCGCATCGATTCGTACAAATAACGCTCCCACTCGTGAACATTCATCGGAACCAGCAGCTCCTGCAGTCCTATAAAAAAAAAAGCTCGACGAACAAGCCAGCGGTGCGTGTATGTTTTTTTTCGCGCTCCACTCGGCACCCCGATACGCACCGAGCCATTTACGTATACATACAACAGGCGCACGTGCCTCTTAATTTTGGCACGCGAAAAATGCAAATTTTCATCGCATAAAGAACAAGCAATAATCCCCATTTGCAATTTCGCGTTTTACAGGCTCGCAGCGAAAAAAGAGAGACAGATAGCACGCGGACGCTCATAAAAATAATTGAGATAGCGCGCAAGCGCAGGGCTGCAGCAGTGGCAGCAGCTCGTGTGTAATCTCGTTGCGCCGATCTCGCGCATTTACATGCGTGTGCAGCGCTAGGATAATCGTATTTTTTGCTCGCGCCACCCCCGCCGGCTCCGGGAGCTTTTTAATACCCCGCGCCCTTTTGTAGCCGCCCCGTATCAGCGCGGAGCAGGGCGAAAAACTCTCGACGAGCGCCAGCGCGAAATGGAATTTTCAAAGCGAGCCCCGAGTTTTTTTCCAAGCGGAAAGGGTCGATAATTAATCGGGAGGAGAAGCGATGCAAATAAGCGCTTGGCCGATTCTCTTTTCGCTGCAAGCGCGCGCGCGCGCCCGGCTACATGGCGTTTTACTCTTTTTGGCGCGCGCTCAAAGCGAGCTTTTTCGCGTCCCTTTTGCTACGCGTTTTACTTTTTTTTTTT
>JAPYZA010002787.1:0-21364 GCA_030522685.1 Eupelmus azureus | reverse complement strand
CAGCTCCTAAACTAATTTCCCTTAAACGCGCTTACAAACCTTTCAAACCCATTAACAATGCATCTTCTAGTCTCCTTCGCAAAAAATTTCGGCAGCCTTCATCTGAAATTCCGAGTACATAATCGTTACTTCCGTCGTGAGTGCGCGCCTTTATACTACGTTTTTATGCAGCGAGCCTCGCGCGCGCCTGTATATGCAAGCCTGCCCGCGCGACAATGGGAGAGAAGCAGGGAGCGAAGGCGTAATCTGTCATTTGTATGCTCGCAAGAAGCCGATGAATAATGGAGTTTATCAAAATGCTAATTTTTCAAAGGAGCGAAAAAGCCCCGTGCAACGCCGATCGATTGTTCGCCACGTGGACCCGAAGGTACGATGAACCTTTTCGGTCTTTTGCGCGCACGGAAAATGTTTATCGGAGCTGCGGGGATTAGTTTTTGCTTTTGTTAATTTTTATTGGTGGAGTTTCTGCGAGCAGCGATTTTAATTATGCGCTGGCTTCTTGCGACTGTGAATAGGATGTTTCTGGAAATAATTAAAGGTCGATTGAAAAAGTTGGAGATTGAACTGGTTCTGAAATAAGAATTAATCATTCTGATGGAAATGGTTAATATATGGCTGAGGTTGTGTGTATTTAAGGATTGGTAAATGAATTTACGTTTATTTGTACAGTTGGCACTTATTACCAGAAGGATTCTCGGTTTTTGAGTGCCTTATTTAATATAAACAATACATTTTTGGTTAATTTCAACATTACTACTAGTTTTTAGTTATTAACATTATCTGCTACTATAACTTATTTCATTTTGCTAGAATATCCTTTTTAATAGATGTCAAAACTCATATATAATTAATTTTTATATAAATATATACAAAACCAATATAACAAATCATTCAATAACAGATTTGAATACAAAATTTCTTTTCTGTCTTAAACCAGTACGAAAACAAACCAAAGTAAAGGTTTTAAAATAATTCCTTCGATTATCATGTTAAAGATGCACGGAGATCGAGCACCACTGCCTCGACGACGAGTGGACGTGCCTTAATATATTCTGCATCCCTCTGGTCAAACGCTGCGATGGCCAAATGAATTGTTACGACCACTCGGACGAGTATAATTGTGGTAAGTTGAGACGCCTCAGAATCGATTTTTTTAAGAGCGTAACTCGCCCGAGGTACGCGGTAATTATTTACAAAAAAGTAAATTGAATTTTTGATGAATTGAGTGACGAGAAGACAAAAGAATTCGGCTTGTGAGCCGAAGTTTTATTTATCGATATTGGAAGAGGAGGCTGAGTTTATTTTGGATTTGCTTTTTTTCAGACAAGTTTTGCATATTTATTAAATATTTTATTTAGTGTTGAAACTCGATTTATGTAGAAGTAGTAAAAAAATTAATTTTTTAAATAAAGCTTGTAAAATATTCAGAAATTTTTAAGATTTTATGTTGCGGGCAAAGTATCTTTTTAACTCAGGCGGTTCGAAAGTATTTTATAATTATTAAGGTATTGTTAAAAACAACGTAAAACAACTAAATAATATTGAATTTTTAAATAAGTTTATTAATACAAAAAATTATAATTATGTAAAAGAAAGTAAGACAAGTAGTTACAGTACGACCACAGTCTACTTTACAAACAATCTCACCTGACATTAACCCAAATTGTTTTCGAGCGGCCAACTTTCGTTTATTAGCTTACTCACCTTGTACTTACATTTTAAATTGAATTGCGCATATAGCTTCGTTCTATGACTTACATAAATGTACTGCACAAATGCAACATTAAATTTCATAATCATAGGTATATGTTTTGATTTATTCTCTAGAATTATAAACCAACAAATATAAACTATTTAAGTATCATAATGTTATAGAAACATTAAAACAAATAAAAAAAAATTGTATAAATATATATGTATATATAACTATAAAAATCATTAGTACAGATATTTTATATTCTATTTATATTTTACTTTTTAGAATGTAATTTAGAAACACATTTTCACTGCGGAAACCAAACTTCGTGCCTTCCTCTATCGAAAAAATGCGACGGTCACGTAGACTGTTTCGACGCAACAGATGAGGAGAACTGCACATCAAGTGAGTTATTAAATTATTTTTAATAAAATTTATTATTTTCTGAGCTAAAAGCGAGCTATTGTCTGAAACGAAGATTAAGTGATACATTTATAAATTTTTTTGGAGTGAAATTTCAGTTTATTTATATAGTTTTTTAGTATATAGTATAATATAGTTTTCAAAAATCGTAAATAAGTAAATTGAAAGTTAATTTTATTTCATTTAATTTTCTACTGTGAGCTCGATATTTTTAAATAGTATAATTTTTTTTGAGTCGATGAAATTTTGCTACAAGATATTTTAAAAATGTATTTAGAAGGTAGTTAAAATTTAATTTCAAAAACTTTTATTTATAGTTTTAAAAGTTAATGTCGCATTCACTTAGAACCTCATAAAAGATCGTATTTCATTTGAAATTTTCTGTTTAATATTTTTATTTTACTTCATCTTCATTTACGACTTGTCTTGTTGTTAAAAAGAAAAACCGTCATTATTGTTTATTGCGTTTTTATTATCGCCTTTTTTCTTTCTTTATAGGTCATGATCTTGGTAGGCGTGAGTACCCTTTGAAAAGAACTTGCTCTTCTTTTTCTTTTTCTTTTTTTTTTAGTCACTGCATCGCTGGACAATTGTGTTTTCTTATATAAAGGCAGTAAACCTTGTTTGCGTACTTTTAGTCAATTATTCATAACTTGAATTGTTCGTAAAAGTGGAAACAAGTAATTTTTATTCATGATACTGCAATTTATTTGCTTGCAATTACGATTAAAATAGCTATTATCGAATCATGATCTTAAGAATCTAGCAAACAATTTCCATTTAAAAATAGCTATGATACAAAATGTTTGTACGAACTGAAAATATATTTTTGTTTAATGTTTTTATTAAGTAAAATTTATTTAAAATGTATTTTTCAGTATGTCCATTAATTATTTGAAAAATAAACACACTTTTTCAACTATGTATGTGCTGAATTAAATCCTCACACTTTAAAAAAACTAAAATCCACTGACTCTCCAATTCGTGCACCAATTAAAAACTAGAGTGTTGAAGGTATTAACCAATCTGTCGCAAATTCTGAACACCGTAAAAATAAATAACTAATTGTGGAATTGAAATTTCTTGCGCATGACCCTGATCGCTTCTAAAAGTAAACAACGTAAGCTACGTAATACATAATCACTATGCTAACAGATGTGGGCTTTTGTTACTCCGTGAAAAATCATTATAAATTCTTCATCCAGGATTCATTATAGGTCTAAACTTGAAAAAAATTATTTTATTTTTGGAGTGATCATTCTGTTCATATTTACAATCAATTGCCAATTACATAAAAAAAATACTTTTCTCACAAAATCAATGAAATTTCACTCCAAAATAATTATTACCTCACCCGATCGAATGTCACGGGAGAGAAAAGTAACAAAAGCTGTCCCTCGTCTGAGCGAGCAAGCGCAGTAATCCGCCCAATAACAATAAACCTCGCGCCTGTAAAAATCAAATCTACTCTCCCCTCAACAAACGACTAACTTCTTTTCTCTTCTTGCGCGCAGTCTGCCCATCGAAGGACGAGTTCACGTGCAGGAACAAGCACCAGTGCATAAAACGCACGCGCTTCTGCGACGGCTACAGCGACTGCAAAGACGGTTCGGACGAGCCTCACGGCTGCTCTGGCCGCTGCAACAAGCACGAGTTCACCTGCCAGTGAGTATATTATTCTATAGCGCTACTTTCAGTACGATGGTTTTTTTACTCATTAGACATTGTAGCTTACTGGTTACACGCGAGAATTGCGACTTTTATTTATAATCTGTCTGTCTGTCGGTGAGAGACGTAGCATAGGCGCGCTTCTAATCGCGAATATGTCAATAAGCGCCGCTAATGGCGAATCGTAAATTTAGATCGCTTGAAGGGCTATTAAAGTTTTTCGATCGCGTGGAAGTTACTGGGATTCTTGAGCGTCTGTTGAACGTCTTCGGTTCGAGGCATTAAGTATGGTGAATGACCTGTACCGGTATATAGATTTGAAAATATAATATAATGGAACATACGTGTATATTGTCTTTATAATAACTATAATAATAATAACTTTATAATAATTTATAATACTTAAAATTTGTTTTTCTTAACAGAAATTACTAGTTAATAACGAATTACATCAAAATATTTTTAAAGAACATTGTATTAAATAACATATACAAAAATAACATTATAGAAAAATTACATTCAACATATGGAGTAATTTTAGTTGAATTTACAATATAATTTAAAAGAGAAAAAATTTAACATAAAACTTATTGTACTAAAATCAAATTACACAATAACTCAAAAAAATTTACAGTGAATTCAATTTTGATATACTTGTTTTTTCTATATAATATTCAAATTTTATCTAAATAATTCATAAACAAAAAAGCAATGCATTTTAACTTATTACATTAAATTACAATAAAAAATCTTTGATACAATTTTTAAAGATTACTCAACCATCGTTAAGAATAACACCACGATATACCCACAATCAAATAAAACTAACTTTTGAACCGGATTGTAACCGTACAACGAGCTTAATTGCCCAGCGAACGCGCGCATACTTGGCAGATGATGAATTATTATGAGTTATAGTTATTTTCATAACCTCATGCCCAACGAGGATGCGTATTTTAATTAGTTTTTCTGCAAGGTGCTTCTGTGCACCGTTTTTGTACGGAGTCGGTTTTGCCGGAGTGCGGAAAGCCGCGCGCGGTCATATAATCAATCACGCGTGTATGTATGTACATACGGTTCGTCCTATTAGAAAATGTCAGTCGTGCGACGCTCGAGTTTATGTAGGATTTTTTGTTTAACGCGTGTCAGTCTGAATTTAAATTAAGGGTTTTACTATAAATTATTCATGTTTCGAGTGTTCTGTTATAATGCGCGTCCCGTGAGTATGTTTTAAAGAATGGATGTAGTTTACTTTTGGTTTTTATTCAAGTGATTTATTATTACATTTTTATAAATTGTATCTCATGATAGCTATCGAAATGATACAAATTTAAAATAATACAAGAATAATTTATAAAACATAACCAATTTGGAATTATTAAAAAAACTTTTGCTAATAAATATAATGATTGTTCAGTGCTATAACTGGATAGTTATTTATTTTATGAAATCATGAAAAATATGAACTTATTTTGTGTTAAATTCATTATTTACTAATGTATCAGTATTTGTATATGAATATGTTTTATTTTTATATACTCTTTTATCAAAATAACAAATATCCAATTTTATTAAATTAGACAAAATTTAGAAATTCGACTATGTAACATCAAACTTAATCTTCAAGTTCCAAGAAAATTTTCCAAGAAAAATTAACCCATCCAAACCCAACTAACACTCAAACTCTAAACTTTATCACCCGCACTGAAAATCATCACTCTCGACACACATCGACTCGATCCTACAGTACCAATAGAACCGATCGAACAGTGTATACGACGAAAGGACCAAGAGCGAGCCTGAAACGAGCAAGAGAGTAAATTGCGTAATTTACGAACTGTCGCCGCGGGTATCGGCGCGCCCGTAAATCCTGCGCCGCCGCAGTCTCGCTGCTCTCGCGCGTATTTATACGTATTATTTACAAGTGTAATTATGCAAATAGAGCCTGCACGCGCGCTCTCGCGAAGAGACATCGCCGTGTAGCCAGGCTCGCGTGCGCGCTTTTCGCGTTTTTCACCTGCTAGTTCTTTTGGGATGTTCGGTTAATTGTTTAAGTCGTTGAAAGAGCTTTCGTTAGTACGTGATGGATGGGCTTGGATGTATGCGACCGATAAATTTCAGGCCGCCTTTTGCTCGACTTCATAAGTGATTCTTGGCAATTTTTTCAGCGCGATGTACTGGACTGGAGTGAAGGCTGCGTAGGTTTGCTTGTTTTTTTCGAGAGGAGAGCGATATTTTTTCTTTTACTCGAGTTGTGGACAATTTTTTTTATTTACTTAGGTAACGAGTACACCGGTTATTATGAGCTACTGATTTCTGCAGGATGTAATATTGACAGAGTCGTTTAATTTTCTTCCGCAGGTTTATAAAACATTTCAATCGGTATTACAATTATTTTCTCGACTTCAGAGGTAATAGGTTTCTTCATCAAACCATCAGAGTCCGAACCAGTTAATTATTTCGAAATAAGCAGGCTATTACTAGTGTAATATTTAATTTGGAGCAGAAAATAAATTATGCATTGCTGTAATTATGCTAATAGCGCTAGCTACACGAATGCCCATTTTAAGCTCGCGTGAGCGTCGCCAAGCGTCAACTCTTTCTTTTTCCCCGCTATTCTATCAACCAGTTTTTCATAGTCCTCGCATTCTCTTCTTCCCTTCCAAAACCATACCCTGAATACAGCAAATTCCAACAACGAGCGCACTCCTCCAGCCCTAATAATTCATCCACGCCACTTACTCCTTAATTCAACGAATGAAAAAAATTACAGCCTTCGCCGTCCGAAAAAACCAACAGACATTCGGGGGGCGCGCGCTCTCGTTTCCTCTCCGCGACTTCCGCCTCGCAAATATCAATCGGACACGCGAGCTCCGCGCGCAGAAGCCCAAGATTAATTCGTATTCGGTCGCGATCTTCTCCCCCTCGTATATATCTTCTTTCCCACATCTCTGGCGTGCGCGTAGCGCCATTTGCATAATTGGCCGGCATCGAAACAGCCGCTAACTCCTTATCTCCTCTACACTCTCGCGTACGCCTGTATCCCTTATAGAAACGCGCTTATCTCTCGCGCGCGGGCCGCGCGTTCATATATATATCGGTGATCGCGCGCGCGATTTTCCGCTACTCTGGCATATAGAGCCGCGTGAATCGGAACGATATCGGCGAGAGCTGGAATTTATAGATTGTGAAATGTGCTGATAGAGCGTAGGAACGGTGCTGTAGCGCCGGGAGCGTCTGATTTAAGAAAAAGGAGGCAAGGAACGTCGAATTAATCGGGTTGATTCGGAGGGCGATTGATGTAGTTGATCGTGCGCTTTTGTATATGTAATTGTAAAAGTGTACGAAAAAGTTATAGATAAAATGATATTGCTTTTGGTGGATATTGTGTACGAATTAGAGTTTATAGAATTTGGATAAAAAGAGACGAGTAATTAATTAATTTTGACTTTTTTCTGGCACACGAAAATTTTTTATATTTTCGAATAGAGCCAAACAGAATCAAATAAATTAAGAAAATAATCAGTCAGTTGCAAAGCAACTTATCTGATTCTGTATAGATTTTTGAATGTTTGGATTAATAAGATTTTTTTAGTTAACAAATCTTAATAAACAAGTTTTTCACCCACTTCAAGTCACATTAATTGAACCATCCAACCTATCCTTAATTTTCGGGGTTAAAAAAACCAGACTATGTCGGAATTCGCGGTCAAACAGTTTATCGCACCTATCTCCAGCTGCAGCGTTGCGAAAAAGCGCCCGCCAGCGTAACGCGCACGGTGGGGACGCCTACGCGGGCGAGATACGAAAAACCCGTTCGCCGCCTGCAGCTCGTTATTACACTTATGATATCGCGAATGTAACTTCTCTGGGTGGGTTTTGCGGGCGCTAATGCAGCAGATTAGCGCTGGTTAATGAACGCTTATGTAGAGCGTAGCAGTGGACAGGATATGAAAAAAAAAGAATAAGCAAATATTTTTTTTTAATAAATGTTAACAATAGAATTGGATTGTCGTGGCTGTGTTTTCAAGTAAATTTGGATATTTAACAAAAGTTTAAGATACAGTGTAAGAAAAATTCGAAATAAAAAGTTTTATCTATTATATAAAATATTTTTTGGCCTAAATGTGAAACTATAATTCAAAGTCTAAGATTTATTTAAAAAACACGAAAAATATTATTAATTTTTTTTTAAATATAATTTGAACGAAATAATAAAATATTTAAGTATTACTTTCAATTAAAAATTTTTTTTAAATTTAATGTATTTAAAAGAATGCTTTATCTTCTAATTTTCAGTAACGGCCGGTGCATTAACAAAGGAGACAAGTGCAACGGAATCGATGACTGCGGCGACGGCAGCGACGAGCAGCACTGCCGTGAGCGACTGTGAGAAGAAAATTACGCAGAGACGTATCGACAAACGAAGAAGAGTTTGCGTGTCTTTTCACTTGCGATTCGCACGCACATGTTGTTACACGATCATTATAATTTTTTACTTGTTACATACATATTATATATAATGACGCTGAGCGCTAATTTGTATTATAAAGAAATGAATTGTGAAAAAGCCGTGACTGATCGTTAATTAAGTCCGGCTTTCGATTTTGCGTTGACGTTAAACTTGCAGTATTTCGGTTAAAAGGAAGAAAGACGCGAGAAATATATGCGTTTGTAATTGTATAGGTAGGAATAGAAAATTTTATGTTATATTATTATTGCTATATTATTATTACTATTATAATTATTGCAACTATTATTATTATTTTATTATTACTGATGTAACTATTATATAATTTACAATAAAAGATTAAATATATTATTGCTGTACAAATAAGAATAATAAAACAAGTATATATTTTTTGCACCCATTTAGCGATATGGAAGATTCCATTTCAAGCACAATTTTTTTCTCTTGCTAGAGGTAAGCAATGAAATCCTTTTAATTTTTTTCACTTTCTATTAAATATAAAAATGTTTAGAAATAATTAGAAATTTTTATTTCACATAATGGATATTGTTAATGATTTTATAATTAATTAATGAGAAAATTATATTAAATTGAAAGAAAAATTATTTTATTTATAAATAAGTAAGTGTACATATTATCGAAAACTTTTCTAATTATGCAATAATCTTATACAAATTCCAATTCATACAATAAATTATTCAGTTTAAAACCAAAACTTCAGGTGAATATAACATTTATTAATCGCTTTATGTAATTTTGTTACGAATAAAATGAATTTGTTTTACTCAAGTAACATGCCTTAAAATTATATAAGGCATGTTTTTTTACAAAAAAACTTTTAAGAAATTTATAAATAAAATAATGTTTTCATTTTAATAGTATATCCATATATTTGGAATATATAATGTATCATTTATATCATAAATACAAGGCACTTACTTGAATAATTATTTAAGTAAAGGAAAATAAAGTAACCGTGTAAATTTTTTGCTATAAATATGGTTTAATGAAGCTTTTGTTGTTAGTAACCACTTTTTTCCTTACATACATTTTTGTATCAATTTATCTTAACTCAATATTTTTTTACATAAATAAAATTTACCTAGTGGTAAATAATGTCTTGTAAACAGTATAGTAAATAAAAACTGGAAAAATAAACACAAGTGACAAAACAGTTTCGTACCATGGAACTTTTCTCTTTTCTCGTTGTTTCTTTCAAGTTAGTATGAAAGAAAGGAAGGTTAAAAATATAACTCGTTCGTCTTCACTTCTACCTTGGAAGCTTAGGCTCGTTTGTCTGACGTATGTACATGTTTATAAGAACTCTGTGATATATACGTATAAATATATATCCACTTGTTGCTTTATTATGTAGGTATGTGTCAAATAAAAAACTTTCATAACTTACATATTGTAAGGGTTAAATATTCTACGAATCGTTATACATAACGACTTACCCGGCTTATATAAGAAAATCTGATTTTTTAACATTCTTTTGTTACATTTGGTTTCATTAAATTACATGAAAAAAATTTATCTCGTGATTTTAATTTATTATAATTAACAATAATTTATATTTCCCGAGGTAAATTCTGTGAAGGCATATTTAGCCATTAATTAAAGGATAATCCTCAGAAATTTATAATAAAAATTCGAATGATCCACCTTATCGTCATTCACACTTTTTTAACTAGTATTAACAAAATTTAATTTTACTATTAACTTACACTAGGATTAAAAATTATAATTACCCAATATCACAAAATATATGTATTTATTTTTCTACTGTTAAAAAATCGGATTTTCGAATTATCTTGTCCAGCCCTGCATCAGTTGTTCTTTGGTTAAGACTCATTTCTTTCGTTGCCGGGTATACTCAATGAGTCTTAAATACTGTGATTTTTATAAAAACTCATCAGGCTCCCTTGGTGCGTCAAGATCTCGGTAATGAATGACGGGCCTGAACTCGTTGCCGCCGCTGTAATTTTTTGTTTAAAGGACAAAGTAAAATGATTAGTTAATTTAAAAATGAAGTATTCTTTTTTATGGTAAGACCAACTGGACATGAAGTATACGTATATATGCACAAGTGGAATAGGGATGAAAATGAAATAAGAATAACAGAGTAATTCAACAAAATGATTTTATTTTGTTTATTTTAAAATTAATTAAAATGTACTGTTAAGATATTTACAAGATCGTTTACTTTGTTTTTAATTTCTTAATAAAATAATATTAATTGATTTAATTTTATAAAATATGTTTCTAAATTTGTACAATATAAAATATACGAAGGTTTTTTTCTTAAAAAAAAAAAAAAAAAAAAAAAAAAAACATTTGTAGTATCATTTTTTAAAACTTAAATAATTTTGTGCTGATTTTGTAACACTACGCGAAAGTTTTTTTCACCATTTTTTGTTCTAAAATACTGTATACGTCATTTCTTTATGTTTTACAATTGTTTTACTTGTGTTACAGAATCCAGATTATAAATCTGCTAGCACTATCTTTCTAATCAAATAGAAAAAAATTTAAAGCAAATCCGTATCCAGCTGGTCCAGGTCATTATAACTAATAATTGGTCTTGACGTTGAATCCGGAGCAGCCCTGTAAATACATCAGTGATTTTGTTTTGGTCATACTTTCTACTATAAATATTGTGCAAAGACTTGGTTTTCGAATTCAAATTAGAGCTCCTCTGAATATTACGTCAGCAATAAATTTAAGCACTTTTCAAAAAAATTTATATTTTTAAATAACAAAATAAAAGAAACAAACAAATAAGATTTATAGATAATTAAAGTGCCCAAAACTAATCAGCGATGATAGAAGAACAGTACCAAAATTAATATTTTTATAAATACAATAATTATGATCATAGAACTATTAAAATTTTATATTAAAATTTTTGAAGGTAAAGCTAATGTTTATAATATTTTTAATATTTTATTTTAAAAGTATTTGTGAAAAATGCTTTCTTAAATATTTTATAAATGATTTTATTTAAAGTCATAATATTTTTGAAACTCTATTATAGAACCCAAAAACAGAAATGTGCTTTAAAGGGAAACAAAGAAATTTAATATGCAGATAGTAGCTACTACAAAAATAACATTAACTTTGGTACCGAATTCTCTCCCGAGAGCAGCAAAACATGCAACATAAAACTATAAAGGAAGAACTTACCGTCCTCTGTTGAATCCACCTCGGTTGGATCTTGGAACTCCGAATCCGCCACCAAAGCCGCCGCCGTAGCCACCGAAACCGCCACGGTTACCTCCGAAATTACCTCCATAATTTCCTGTGAATCTACTCGGAGTCCGAGAGCTTGAATGAATGTAAAGACAAAAAGGTACTTTTTATGGTGTGTTAGGGACCGAAGCAGCACAGAAACGTATTTCGAGTGCTACCAATGATTCCAACCTTATTAATGTAAAGTGTTATTAATGTAAAATGTGCTACCAGACTTTGGAAAATGTGCAAGAGTGCTTGATAGAAAGAGAAAATATTAACTCTGTATAAATGTTTTGAATAGGACATTAATTAATTTAGCAATAAAATAATTTCGCTTTTCAATATTGAACAATAGACAATAAATTGTTTTAAGGCAAAATTTAATTTAAAAATGTTAAGTAAATATTAAGTGAATTTTTTAGGCACAACCAATAAGATGCAAGTAGCTTATTTCAAAAAAGTTTTTTTTTAAATTACAAGCATTTTATATACTGTCACAGTTATTTTTGTTTATGTCACAAGTATTTTGTTTTCTTTCAATTCTAGAATCGATATTAAAAAATTTTTTCTTGTTAATTAATGTTTAATAATCTACTTTAACACAAATTATAATATTCAAATGTAATAGTATACAAATTACCTAACTACGTACATTAGAATTAGTTTATCTACTAAGGTATAGAAAAAGCATCAACATTCTGATAAACTATTTCAGTCCCTGTGCAAGGATTACCAAAAAGCAGTTATGGGTCTGTATTTATAAAAAAAGTTATCCGCAAATGAATTCATTTTTAGTATTTCAAATTAATTTAACTATCCTTTTTTTAACTACTTTTTTCTTACTAAGCAGGATACAAAAGATATAAAAACCATAGAAGCCTGTTAAGCTTCATCTATATTCATGACTACCTCTTGCTTCTTTGCTTAAGTTAATTTAAATATAATTCAAATTAACAATAATATAAAAAACTGAGAAACATTTTTTTATTATTAACACAAAATATTATTAATTTAAATTACTCTTAAATTTTACTCAAAGACATACTCGCCCATGACTGCAAAAACAAAAGTCACACCAAAAGGAACACAAATTATTAAGAAAAGATAATTACCCTCCAGAATTGTAGGGTGTATAACCCTCCCTTGAACTGTCCCTGGCTGGAGCTTTATTGCCAGGATGCTCAGGCAGCTGTGGCCTCTTTGGATCCTTCAAGTAGTTGTTAAAGTACTCGGCCTCAGCCTTTACCTCGGCAACCTTTTCTGCGTGCTTGTTGAAGATATGCTTGCGAATAAAATCTGGACCCTTGAATTTCTTACCGCTGAGTGGACATAGCCATTTGCCCTTTGCAAGTTCCTGGGTATTTGCTTGGACGAATTTTTCTACCTCTCTGTAAATATTTTAAAATGAATTATAGATGTCAAATTTTACTACTAATGCTTATTTTGATTCATTTTATGAACAAATTTTGCAAAATTAAAACGATATATTATGCATCTGGTGAGGTAAAGAATTGGTGAGTCAATAGCACATATAAATTTGCCTTTGGTCCAAGTGGCAAACATGTTCTGTGGAATCGACATTTTACCTCCTATGGGCCTATGCTATTTTTCACCAAATCTAGGATGAAAATATCATTTTAATGTTTTTGCACCGGAAGCGAAAGTGGTACTTTCAGCTATGGTATGGTGAAAAAGAACTTTTGCCTTTGTACAAAATAGTCAATGACTAGAAATATTTCAATTTATATAAAAACTAATTTTAAATATAAATTAGGTTTGCAAATTAAAAAAAATCAATTCTTACGTTTCTGCATTTTTAGCGCCCAACTTATCAAACTCAGAAGGACTAACTGTAGCAACAGGAGCAAGGAATGCAGCCATTTTGCTCTCGAAGTTTTTACAATACTCCATTAATTCACTGCTAGGTACTTTGTTGGCAGGTGGTGCTCCCCGGACATGCATGATTCCACACCGGTTTGGCATTTCATCTTCATTTGGATATTCACAATGATTATAGTAGTCAACGGAATGCACTATCCTTAGATATAAAATCAACTTATCTAAAACCTGTAAAAAGTAATGATCGAGTTAAAGCGACAAAAGATGGAACAAGTACGCATAGTAGGTAATTTTTGCAATGATAAAGTTTGTCTCCCCAGTGTACCGAGGATGAAAAGAAATATCTATACAAAATTTACCGATATTGTGAATTTCTATTTTTAAATATATTTTTTAAATACATTTAAAATAAAAATCTTACAAGCGATTAACTTTTATAACGGGGGATACAACGAAAAATAACGTTTTTTGCAGACTTAACAAGCGTAAAAAGGAGAGCTATGTGCTGGTTAAAAATGGTTTTTCAGAATTATTGTAATTATTTAGAGTAACCTATCAACTTACATTCATCAGAGCTGGATCTTTTTCGATTTTTTCTTCCCCCTCGCCAGATAACTGGCCTTCTTCATGATCGTCCGAAACGCCAAGTAATTCTTCTTCTTCCGCAGAAGCTTCTTCAATGAGATAATCTGTTATATTTTTTAAAATTGGATTTTTCGACGATAATCCAAATGCCTAAAATAATTAAATTTACTTTGTAGACAGATATTTATTTAACATGTTTTAGAAGGAAATATATTTTAAAGAAGAAACGTACCGCTTGTTCGATGTCAAGTGCAGTCGGCTCTTTCTTCTCCTCTTCTTTTTTATCCTCTTTCTTATCTTCAGCCCATAAACCTGCCCTAGAATCTAAATTATGCACAATCTTCGCACTTAATTTTATGTCGTTTCTCACAATTTGCTTGTGACAAGTTATTCCATTGACAGTACGTATTCGGCGAGAAAGATCTCTATTTACTATAGCTCCAAGTTCACAATCCCTTAACTGAAAATGAAGATACATTCATTAAATTAAATATAATATTTTAATATAATAATAATTAATTTAATTATATAAAACTTACTCTTATGTTGTTTAAACTCCAACATATTTCTTTGATATTGACTTGTCGCTCAAAAGATACCCATCCCCTACGGAACCATCTTCTTTCTGGCTGAGGATCAGCAATAGCTACCCTTAGGAAACCGGGGAAACGCTTACACATCTGGAAAGAAAAGTGAAATATATTACCCTTTCTTTAAAAATAAAATTTTTTGCTGTTTAAAAAAGATAACAAATACTTACTGCTTCGACTTCAGCTTTCGTAATTGTAGGAGCCAAATTTCTAAGAAAGATACTGCTAGTCTTATGAAGAGCACGAGGTTCTTTTTCACTGGCTAAGTCTATGACAGTTTCGGTATCGACTGCATTCTTTTTTGGCCTTTCGATCTCAGTTTCTGGCAACTTTTCTTTTACCGGCTTTTCGACTTCTTTTTCCTCGCTAGCTTTCTCAGTCTCTTCCTCTTTTTCCTCTTCTTTTTCTTCTTTTTCTTCCTTTTCTTCCGTTTCTTCCATTTCTTCCGTTTCTTCTTTTTCTTCCTTTTCTTCTTTCTCTTCTTCCTTATCCTCGGAAGCTACACAAAAAAATATATAAAAAATTAAAAATAATAGCACATAAATATTTCACTTAATTAATAAATATAACAAGTTTTCTTTTTATAATGGATTATGAATAAAATATGAAATAGTTGAGTGCGTACAGCTTAGTAGAAAATGAACATAAAAATTATGCAATTACGACGTAATACAAATCATCGTTGATATAAATTTAATAACTTACGAGGTAGACCAGGTGGAGTGGTAGCTTTATTACTATCAGCACTATCAGAGGAACTGCTACTACTGCTACTACTAGTACTACTGCTACTGTTAGTTCGTTTACGTTTCTTTGAATTAGATTCCTCTTCCTTTATGCCTGTTACTTCCTCTTCTTCCTTTTTTTCTTTCTCTTCATCCCCATTCTCCTTCTCATCTGTGGCCATATCTTCTTCAACTTTTTTATCGACAGCCTCCTGTTTCTCTTCTTCTTTCTCAGGTTCTTTCATTTCTACATCGCCATTGTGCGTTTCTTCCTTAGTTTCCTCCTCTTTTTCCTCGCTCGGCTCCTCTTTTGTTTCTTTCTTTTCATTCTCAATTTTTACTTTTACTGAAAAGAATAATTAAAATATAGTGTTAGAAAATATTGATAGTATTAATAAGTGTAAATAAAATATGACAAGAAAAAGTATCTAATAATATACACTAAGAAAATATAATATTTAATTATTTAATATTTAATTAATTAGAAAAATAGTAAACTAACCAATTTCCTTTGACTCTTTGTCTTCTTCTTTCTTGATGACTGGCTCCTTGGAGGTATTTTCTTTGGAAGTCTGACTTGGCGGCTTAATATCTAGAATTTTGAGATCATCTTCAGTGCCACCCTCAAGCTTTATTACCACAGCATCGAGGAGATGCAATAGCGCATCTTGTTGATCGGCATCCACCGAAACCTTATTTATAGACTGATTGTCTAACATTTCCAGGAACACTTCAACGCGTTTCTACAAAAAGATAAGTTAAATAATAAAATAAAATTATGTACAAGTATCATATGTTGGGAAATTTAAAAATAAAAACAAACTTACTTTCAACGCAGCAAATTGTTCTTCTTTTCTTTTGACTGATTCTTCCGGGTGGTATTTTATTTTGAACCTGGCAGTTTAAATAAACAAAATGTTAGTGGTATGTAATAGCATTATCAAATGATGAAAAATACAAATAACTGATAAGTAATTTATTCTAAACTCATTGATGAAACTGTCCTATAAAACATTTTTATGTATGCGAGAACTAGCTATATTTGATAGTGAAATGATATTTCAATCTGTAATAATTTTGAATATTTTTAAATTCTTTGTGCAAAAACTAGCTGAAAACTGCGAAACTGTTAATTTGATATAGTATCATGTAAATTAAAAAACAGATATTCTTAAATAAATAAATAAATAAATAAATAAGTAAATGAAAATTGAAACTTAACAATAATTTCTAAAATAATTTGAAATATTTTCAAAACAAGAGAAAAATATAAAATCAGAGCACAATAGCAATTGTTATTGAATATTAAATAATTTTATATATTATTAAAATAAATTTAAATATTATATTTTCTTTTTTTTTATTTTTAAACATTTTTATAAAAGCAAACTTTTAATATTACAGTATTTTACAATTAAACTGTTTAATGTAATACTTTGAGTTTAGTGTAAATAAATGTATTATTTGTATATATATATTTTAGATTCAACATACAATCAATGAATAAAAACAATGAAAAAAGAATCAAATTTTTAAATTATATGATTATGAATAAATTTCTGATTCTGTATTTAATATGCAGTGTAAGTTGTCTATATATTTTAGTGAATCTTTTCAAGTTATCAACACTGCTTTGAATTATTGCTGTTGCCCTTAATGATTCTGATAACGAAAAAAAAAAAAGTGAGCTGCCTAATATTTTTTAATAGTAACCTAAGTATCATTACGTATAATAAATATGTATAAATATATATAGATTGACAATATACGGTCAACATGATCCGTTACTTAATGGATCCTCACCTGTGGCACACCTTGTGCATTCGTCATTGCTTGATGCATTTCATTTATTTATGTTTTTTTATAATAAATCAAACCATTAATAATTCTTTCGTTCGCGGGTTCAGATTTTCCCTAAACATGTATGCGGGTTAAGAACGCGACCTAACAACGCGAGCATCCAGCTGGGCTTTGCGCGCCCAGGATGCATAAAATTTTTTTTTATGTTTTGTTTTATGGCACGTGAGAAGCGTTTTTTCGCATTCTCAATGGCTAACGAGAGCTAAGCTAAGGACGGTATTATTCGCTTTTTGCGCTAATTGCACAAATTTTCGGATCTCAGTCTTCGACGACGCGTGTGTTGGTTCGCTCATCCGCACAAATAAGATTTATTCATGCGCAAATTAATAATTGGACGAGGCGAGACTCGTGCGATGGCTGTTTGCTGTAGGGATAGACAGACATCTGTTCACAATTTTTGTTAAATGATCACACTGTGCTTTTAATTTTCTATCTTTAAGGGCTATTATTGAATTTTAATGGATGAATTATCATCCGTGAGTGCACGATGATTATATTGCCATTTTTTTTTTTACATAATCCATCAAAGGGACTCCTTAGAAATTTGTTTCTTCCTCGGTGTTTATTAATGTTTATCTGTGTGCTTACTAATATGTATTGGTTACATAGCAAGTAATGATTCAAATTTAATTAAATGAAGTAATTAAAACTTTTGTTACAATATTAATTTGAATTTAGTTTATTAACGATTTATGTAAAGTAAAGAAAAATTTTATAGTTAATAAAGAATCAAGTTTTCTCTACAAGAAAATTAATATAATTTTTTTATTTATGAAAAATTTTAAAGAGAAATGTTTCTTCTATAGTTTATGTAACCAATAAAATTTTTCGAATTGATAAAAAGAAAAAAAATTTTTTGAAAATAAATTAACAGACACTGAGGAAAATTTCGACGCGCATATAAAAGTCATGCATAATATACGTTTTAAAAAATAAAACTAAAAAAATATATACATATAAAAAAAAAAAAAAAAAAAACTAATGCTTACCATTCCTCATCTTTATGTGCAATAAAGAACTCATTGAGTTGCAGCCTCCTGAATTCCAATTTGTACTCATTGTAACGTTTGATAGCTTCTTCGTCTGTGATAGAATCTTCTTGCGTGACTAAAAATGCTTTGAATGTCATCATAGGTGGTTGAGTCTCAATGTTGGAATTACTGAAGTTTCCAGCAACTTCTCGACTGTAAGAAATATTAAAGTACAACATTAAATGAAGTATAGTAAGATTTTTAATTTTTTAATTTAGGTCTAAAATGTTAGTTAATATTAGAAAATTTACTTCAAAATTTATATTCACAAATGTTTCAGTCATGTAGCAATTTAATTAAGTACATCTACGTAAGAGAAAGTTAAGAATAAATTATAGAGAAAAAAAAGTGTTAATCTAACAAACTTTGCAAAATTTCAATTAATTCACAGATGACATATGAAATAAACAAGTAAAATTAAAGTATTTTTATTATCTTTTTTCAAGATTAATAACCTATTTAAAAATTAAATTGAAAATTCCATACTTTGTTATAATATCTACAATATCTAATTTGCTGAATAAATTATGATAAAATTAGTTTTAGACAAAAAAATATGCTCTTAGCACTTTCCAATGTTTTTGAAATTTGAATTATAAATAAATGTTTATATTTATATAGTTATATAATATAATTTATAAGAAATAATTATTATTTTCTTCTAGCTTTAAGTTTTATACTCCTCTTCCAAGTAAATAACCTCTCGCTAGATCAACACATTATTACAATCAAATATACCCTCGTAAACATGCATACCTCATCTGAGCCAATAGTTTTGGAGTCAAGCGACTCCTTTTCAGTGGCCTCCGACAATTCATAACTTTGCAATAACAGCCTTTATCTCTTTATTTACACCTCACCCAACACCCTCGCGTCTACCCTTTTAGATAGGTTATAACCACCTTCCTCCAAAACAAAACACAACACACTCTTTCTCCCTCTCTTTCTTACCTGCTGTTGTTGCCGTGGTTACTGTAGTGATGGTTGCCGTGATGAGTAGGCGGGTAGTGCTCCTGGCCGCCCTGAGCCCAGGAGCCGCGTCCGCCACCGCCGCCGCCTTCTCGACCACCCCCGTAGTACTCACCGTCGTAGCTGTGACCGCCGCCACCGCGAGCCGGCCGATCGTCCCACTCACCGCGCATACGTTTCATCGGCGGTGCCATATCCTGGGAGCGCGCAGGTGAGTAGCGGTCACGGCCACCGCCGCCGCCTCCGCCACGGTAATCGCGGTAATCCGGACGAGCTCGAGGTCGGCTTGACCACTCTCTGTGGAAGAAGACGTGTAAGGCTTTAGAAGAAGTTTTGTTTGTTGGTTGGTATAGTTTCGTTTGTTGGAGATCAAATCTTCGTGTTTATCGATGGAATGTTTTAGAATTTTGGGAATTCTTTATACTTTTCAATGTTCTTTTGTATGTTTCTTATATATGTGCAATGTAGGTTTGTTAAATTAAGTTTTAATTTAAAGTAAATTTAATATTATGTTTATAATTATTACAAGTCCATGGTTTTCTTTATTAAGAAAATTTATGGACCAATAATAAGTTTTGAAAAAACATTTCAATTCAGTTGTTACTTTCAAATAATACAAATGTATTTTTAATTTTCATTTAAAAGTTTTTTTTTAATATATATTTTCTTTAATATAAGTATTTTAAATATGTAATATTTTAGTTTGTTTTTTACTTGAAAGAAATCTACCAAATACCTGTCTGGCCAGTCATCTGCTCCTCCTCTTCGACGATCTTCCCTTCCTCTGCTTTCTCTATATGATTCTGTTCGTTCTCCTCTGAATTTATCCCTTCGTTTCCGATCATATTCGTCATCTGAGTCTGCCATTATTATTTATGAAAAAGCTGAAAAATTAAAAAAGTACATAATTAGTCACTTTAGTAAATTAAATGTACAATTTAGTTTGTGTATTATTAAGTTAAATCAAACAGACTATCAAAGTATTCTATTTATTAGTAAAATTGCGCAAAATCATTTCGTTCATATTTACAAACTCATTCGAAAATAGCTAAATACTCTAAACTTCTAGAAAGATCCTACAGATCATAAATTAAATTATAATTCAACAATCGTTCAATCACACTTCCTCAACTTGATACTTCTATCATTAATCTCAAGTTACCTCACATAAAATCTTATCGCAAGTTCATAAAACCCATAAAACGCACACTACTTCACTAACACTGTACTCTCCAAAATCAACAGCCGAACACCTAATCGCACAAACCATCACCCTTCGGAACTCAATCCACCAATGCCACAAGAACAGACAACCAATCTCCCAAAGACCTCGCTCTTACTCCATAAACTAATCCATCAACCTACATTCTAGAATCCCACCTCAACACCCAGACCTCGCACCTCACTCACCAAGCTTCAACCACGCGTCAAACTCCCTCGAAAAATCCAAGCCACCCTACCCACCTACCTCCATCAACCGGCTTCCCTTAGCCCCAGCGATCCCCGAAAGACCCTCAAGTGCCCTACAAAATCACCGGCTTCGCCTCTCTCTCTTGCCGTGAAAGCCCATGCAGACACGCACGCGGTGTTCCATGCGCGCGCGTCCCGTATTATACATAAACCTTTCGAAAGAAAATCGAAACTTTTCAAAACGCTCACTCACCTTTCGCACCGGTGTATGCAGCTGGACGAGGTCCACTCCAGGAGCAATTGGCTTCAGCAGTCACCAGTGATGACGAGGAAGTGCCTCTTTAGAACCCAGTTGGGAGGGAGACGGGAGGGAAGGTGAATTACTTTTGCCAGGGGATACGTGCGGCGTGGGCTAGAGTATGGGTTGGAGGGGTGGGGGGACTGGAGGGGCGATGACGCTGTTGTGTCCCGAGCCTGTGTCCGTTGAATGTAAGTAGATGGCGAACTCGCTGTTGATTGCGAAGACCCTTCTCGATGTTGGCTGCGGCTCAGTGGAACAACGAATGTGAGACGTTGCTCGATGAAGCACAGAAGTGCAAGAAATCGACTCTGGATTTTATAGTTTAGACTTTAATTAAATAAGCGCCTTGATTTGCAGGCAGAAAAGAATCTAGATGCTGGATAATGGCCTTGGCTTGTAGATGTTACCTGGTCGCTTGCTCAGGAAGAACTGATCTCTCCTGGTTTCTTGGCCTTCTTCTTATAGGGGAGTCAGTATCCTCTAGAGAGCAATGAGTACTCTCTATCAACGAAGGTAGTCTCTTGAAATACCTAACCTTAACTGAGAAAGTAAGTAGCTCGCC
>JAPYZA010002786.1:0-28306 GCA_030522685.1 Eupelmus azureus | reverse complement strand
GCAGCTCGCCACCGCCGCCGCCGTACAGTAATTAACCTTTTTACCTTGACAGAGGCACCGGGACTATGCGCGCCTTATTTGTGCATTTTTATTAATATTTACTCGCACTGTTTTCATCTGAGCACCGGTACAGTGTTGTTGTTTCTTTTTTTTTTTGTTTTCTTTAAAATTTGTTTATTGAATTATGAGAATTTATAATAGTGCTTTTAAATGCGAAAATCGTCGTTTTCTGTTTTGTCCATTCAAGTTGAGCTGTTATCTTTTACATCTACATCTTTAATCTATTTACACTTAGTGAAAATAATTGATTTGAGTTTCTAAAGGGGTTATTTTCTAACGCAGGGTCAGAAATTGTTACGTGAGAAGGAAGTGCCATGGATGATGAAGAGCGACTGGACGGGGAGGAGGAAATGGAGCTTGACGATGCTTCCGATGGTGAAGATGATGATGAGGAAAATTCGGGAATACCCATTTCTCCAGCAAACTCTGACCAATTGCTTGGCTTGGCACCAACTCCCAGCACAAGTCAGAGCCTCAGTTTTCATGCTGAAAGCTTAAACAGTAATGCTCGGGATGCATACAACAGTAATTTCATGATCAATTATTATTTTCTTCAACTATTCCTTTAATCTGGAATCCTTTTAAAACTCATGTATCTTATTACAGTTACTCCAGAAGAAGTCTTTCATGATCCTTTACGGTACCAAAAGTTTCCACTACCAGGTGGAAAGCCTTTACACATTAGACGAGGGCCAGGAAGACCAAGAAAAGAACGTCCTCCTGGTGCTCCAAGAGGTGGTGGTATACGCAGAGGATTTGGAAGAGGATCTACTAGAGCTAAAGGGTACATTAAAATTATTAAAACTATTATTAAAATTATTATCTTATATTTTTAAAAATCAATAACAATTTTTTAATTTATTATTTATTATATATATTATATATATTATATAATTTAATTATTGAATTTATACTTGTTATATATTAAAAATTTTTTTTGAGAAAATAGAAAATTTAAAAATTTGTTTTTTAAATATACAGATTTGGTTATGGAAGGGGTATACCTCGCCGGACAAAAAGTAAGGATGAGGATACACATTCAGAATCACCAAGTCCTTTAAGAATAACAGATGATGCTTCAATTGATGGAGAATCTTCTGGGCTTGAAAGATCTATGCCAGCACCTGAGGAACCTCCATATTTTCCAGAACAATGGTTAAACATTTTATTTTTCTTTAGTTTTTTATTTTTCATTTTAATATTTTATATTTTATATTTTATTGCAAGTTTTGCTGTGTAAATATTTATTACAAAAATTCATAAATTCACAGGCCAGGAAAAGTATGTGCCCTGTGCAATCTCAGTGAAAGAAGTCAGTTGGGACAAGGAGAGCTTTTGAAGTTGTCGATACCTGAAGATTTTACTCCTGAAAAAAGTACTAATCGAGAAGAAACGCCAGAAAGTCTTGTTGATGCGCCTGCAACTGGTGATAAGAGTCCTCGAACGAGTAGTAGTCTTGGAGCTGTCACATGTCGCAGGCAAAAAAGTTTAGCCAAGTGCAGGTATAATACAACCATTAAGGACGCTGCCGCGCCCTTTGATATAGTATTTCACGACAAAAATTCTCTTAAAAGTTAAATTTCCACTTAAATTTAATTATTTTACTTTCAGAAATCCTAGTCTAACAAATTTCACAGAACCTGTTGAGGAATTAACTATAGTAGGCTACTTGGAAGAACCTGATTTAGGAATTATTTTTGAATCAACAGGTCATTATTATGTTCACCAAGCCTGTGCCCTTTGGGCAAGTTGTAATCAAGAAATGGCTACAGAAGTTGTTAGTGCGGCTATTGTTCAAGCTTCAACTCGTCGATGCGCTTATTGTTCACATTATGGAGCAGGCACATCTTGCAAAGTAAAAATGATTTTCTAAAACTTAATACTCTTACAAAATTTAAATTTGTATTTAATATAAATTTAATTGTTTATCTAGGTAAATTCGTGCAATCGTTATTTTCATTATCCATGTGCAGCTGCTTCTAGCTGTTTTCAAGATCTTAAGAGCTTGTCTTTATTTTGTAGTCAACATTTAGGACAAGTTCCTTTGCTATGTAAGTATTCTTTGTTTTGTATTTTAACAACAAAAGTTTATTGAATAATCAATGTTGACAATAAACTATTACTTCCAGTAAATGGTGATGGAGAAAGGATAAAATGTATGACATGCTTTGCAATGGGAGATGTCTCTAACTTGGTAATGTGTTCAATCTGTGGACATCATTATCATGGTACTTGTGTCGGATTGGCTCTATTACCAAGTGTTCGGGCCGGATGGCAATGTAGCAATTGTCGATTATGTCAGGTATGTCGACAGCCTGAGGAATTGGCCAAAGTCATGACTTGCGAGCGATGCGACAAAGCTTATCATCCCAGTTGTCTGAGACCAATCGTAACTTCCATACCCAAGTATGGTTGGAAATGCAAGTGTTGCAGGGTTTGTACAGATTGTGGCTCACGGACACCTGGTGCCGGTCTTTCGTCACGTTGGCATTCTCATTACACAGTTTGTGATTCTTGTTATCAACAGCGGAATAAAGGTTTCTCTTGTCCCCTCTGTAGAAAAGCCTACAGAGCAGCTGCTTACAGAGAAATGGTACAGTGTAGTTTATGTAAAAAATTTGTTCATGGTACATGCGATCCTGAAGCTGATCCATTGACTTACCAACATCGTAAAGAAGCTAAACCAGATTACGATTATGTTTGTCTTCATTGTAAGAACGTGGCTTTGGTCAAAAGAAAAGATAGTGTTGAAGATTATGGAGGTGAATCTAGTTTGACAGCATCACAAGAGAGCTTATATGGAGATGGTGATTCATCGGAGGTGGACTACCAAGGAAGCTCAGAAGATGCATTTTATTCAGTAGGATTAGGAAAAGGTAAACCTTTTTGTGCCTCAAAAATAGCTAAAAAGAGACTTGGCCTTGCCGGAGGCTTAATTGGTCGACCAAAAGGTATTGGGAAATTGGGTTATCAAAAACGACAGAAAATGACAGAATTTGGAAGGAAGAGAGGTCCAAAAGCTAAAATGAGAGGCATATTTGGTGTTCCAGGTTTAGGTTTACAGGTAATATATATTTACAATTTTGAACTTAAATTATATTCATCTTAATAATTGCTGATTTTAATTAAAAAATTATTCATTTTATAATGTATTTTACTTATTTCAGAGACCTATATCAGACTCATTTTCAAAAGAGGAGGAACCTGGTGTTGAAAACAGACTAGTTCTGTGTTCAGCCATAGACAAATTTGTGTTGTCACAAGACATTTGTGTAATGTGCGGTGCAATAGGCACTGATCAAGAAGGTTGTTTAATTGCTTGTGCTCAGTGTGGACAATGTTATCACCCATACTGTGCCAATGTTAAAGTCACAAAAGTAATATTGCAGAAGGGATGGAGATGTCTGGACTGTACAGTGTGTGAGGGTTGTGGTGAGCGTAACGATGAGGGACGCTTAATACTTTGCGATGATTGCGATATAAGTTATCACATATATTGTATGGACCCTCCACTTGAATATGTGCCTCAAGGAACCTGGAAGTGCAAGTGGTGTGCTTTGTGTCAGACCTGTGGCTCGAACGATCCGGGCTTCAACAGTAACTGGCAAAAAAATTACACCCAGTGCGGGCCGTGTTCGTCACATACCGCCTGTGCCGCCTGTAACGAGGCATATTCCGAGGGCGATCTTATAATTCAGTGTATACAGTGCGAAAGATGGCTGCATTGCTTGTGCGATGCGATCAAGACTGAGGCGGAAGCCGAGAAGTGTGCCGAGGAAGGTTACAATTGTATTCTCTGTCGTCCAAGAGATGTGCCACCTCCTCATATTTTGTGCAATTTACCAAAAGCGCAGCCCAGCAAGTATCAGCAGCCTCGAACGCCACCCCCAGTGATTCGTAGTCCCGAGCTAGAAAAGCCACCCCAACAGCAGTATTTGTTCGAGGGAGTCATTTTGTCCGAAGCAGGTATGAGCCACATAAAAACGCTCATGTCAGAGCATCAAATTACTAGAAAGAAGAGAAGAAAACTAGCCGCAGTTGTGGACAAAGAAGCGGACATAATGGCGACTATTGAATCAGTAGTAGCTGGCGGTAGCCTAGACAACTCTCTTGAGGAGAACGGAAAATTAGAATTGATTGACGTCAAGGACGAGCCTACCCAGGTATACAAAGAGGGAATGGTTTGGGCACCTCGTGGTGACCAACCTCCACCTGATGGCTTCAGCATTTACACGACTGAAAATGGGGTATCGGTGCTGAGGCGCAAACGTCAGCGAAATTTACAAAAACTCGGCATCGGCGGTTTTGTCGTCAGGCTTCGAGGCACTCGTAAGGACAAAGATGACGACCCTGAACTTCCTGGAATAAGTGAGAGCCTGCTGAGTGTAGGTCCGGGCGACGACAAGCCGCGCAGGAAGCCTCAGCGTAGAAAACCAAAGACTAAGCTCGCCGAGTGCTTCCCCGTCTACATGCAGGAGGCATTTTTTGGCCGAGATCTGATGGACACTACCAAAGATAAGGATCTGGATAGCAGCAGTGATTCTGAGAGTGAGCGAACCGCATCTGGCACTGCGGATACGATTCAGCTATCTCGAGATGAGCTGCAAGCAATGGAACAGGTGAAGGCCAAGCAGGAAAAGGACGAGGGACAGCCAGCTAACAACGAGGCGCCTATTAAGCAGGAGGAAGTCGTCAAAGAAGAAGGAAGTGACACCGAAGCGCTCGATGACATTCTACCAATTTCCAGTGATCTGCTCGACAGTGAACTCGTTAATACGATAATGAATGAACCGGACGAAGATTTGGCCAAGGCTACCGAAGCTTGGGACGAACTTGATCAAGCGCCCGAGTCAAGTAAAGATGAATTACCGGATATTCTTAGCCCTCATTTCAACTTGGAATCGATGGTTCGGGATACTGGTATGTCTAGCATTTTTATTTAACTTTAATTTTAAATTCGTGTTTTTTTTTGTGTTTTTATTTCATTTTGCAACAATCTTTTTCAGCACTAACCAATATGGCCAGCCAAGATGTGGAAGAAATATTCAAGGGAGTTCTCACGGATGAGTCACAAGAATCTCGGGAATCTTGTGGATATCCTGTACAAGCACAAACGCCTCAAGCACCGTCTTCCTCTACTTCTATGGTATCTCCATCTCCTCATCCAGGTTAGTTTTAACTTCAATAATCACTGATGTGAATGCGTACTATGACAGACTTATTTTAACAAATGGTAATATTTTTAGCAAACATTCAGCCAGTCAATTTACCATTAGGAAGGCCACAAGTACCGGCAAATTTGCCATCTGTTGGTCAATCTAATTTGAATTCTCCAATGAGTTTTCCACCGCCGTCACCATATCATTCCGAATATAGCAAGTACGTAATTACTTATCACAAATACATTGGTATATAGATAAAACCCAAACACAAATAAAAAATAATATTTTTTAAATTTCTTATTACAGCAGTCCCCAATTTAGTCCTGCGTTTTCGGAACCACCTAGTCCTTGGGTTAATCCTGAGGATGAAGGCAGTGCCCCAACAAATGTTACAGCTGCTATTACATATAACCAAAGAACTAGTATAAAAATGGAGGCCGACGAAGCGTTAGGTAATGGGGCTACAACAGCTTCAGTGCTCTATGCTAATATGAATCATCCAGAGTGGAAAACTGAATATCCAAGTAAGTTAAATTTATTGAATTATTTTAATATTCATTTTTGTGACTGAGTTCAGTGTGTTGATAAAACATTTTTTATTTTAGTTTGGTCGGAGCGTTACAAGCAGATCGTTAAAAAATGGCGCGCCTTACCCGGTGATAAGAAAGCTTCATATGTAAGCCAGGCTCGCGAAAACAGAGCAGCGATTCGTATGAAAAAGGCGCAGCAGGTAATTATCATTTTTCTTTTGCTAGCCTCAATGTGTTTTTATGTCCACAAAAAACCTGGTAACATTGTTTTTCTACTTGATGAAATGCAGTCATACTCATTGTCGAGGGTGTCTTGTTGCTAACAAATGAAACGAACTAACAATTTATCAAATGTTTAATTCAATAGCATTCTAGTTAGGCAAAATAAGGCTGGTGTCTTCTTGTTTATATTAAAAAACGAAATACTTTTCACAATTTGTACATTTATGTTTACACTCATCTAAGGTAGTCTGAGCGTCTGATAAATTCCAAGATTAAAGTCTGATTATTTTATAAACTTTTAATTAGACATTTTACAAATGTGCTGACTAAATTTTAACTTGAGTTATTAACAAATTATAAAAGAAATTAAATGTCAATACTGTGTATTTTAAGCATTAGATCTAAGGGTGAACTTTCATTTATTGGCATAGAAGTTAAAAGTTTGTATATCTAAATCTAAGATAGTTTATGTTATTTACAATTCAAACTAATGTTTGATTTTCAAATTTCACTTGAATGCAATAAAAATGCAATTTATATTTTAGAAAATAATATTATTTTAATTAATTAATTTATTCATGAGACATGCCTTTCGCCCAGGCTGCCATAAAAGATCTTTCACATTCTCTCAGTGTTACATCATAACGTAATTGCTCTATGTCTAACATGACTAATACTGACCGTTTACCTCATTTATTTAAATGCATCAAATCACATATTATTTGTTAAGAAATAATGACATAAACACCAGCCAGCATGTAATATACAAAACGAAATAAAAAAACTTATAAATAACATCTTCTTTTCGATCGAATATGAGGTGTGACTCGTTACTCAGTAGAAGTGCAATTTGTATAAAAATTAGGACAAACACTGGTAAATTCATAATGTGCGAGAATATTCTTTGTATCGTACGATTCTCTGTTGGTATCGTATATTTGTAAGAGTGCGCATGTTAAAAAAAAAACAAACGTAAAAGTAAGGAGCAAAATAAAAACAAAGATGTGTGAACCCGTGTTGGTGGGCTGGTTAACCCTAACAGATACCCAAGGAATTAGCAAGCACAAAGCCGGTAACTTCGGCGAGCGCAACCGGCATCCTGACGAAGGCCGCAAATTCAGTGCCTCCCGTAGTCGTAATGGCGACGAGCCAAAAGCCGTCCGCTGGACTACTGGGCTCTTTGTCCTCGGAAGCCGCTAAGGATAAACAGCAGCTGCAACAGCAGCATCAGCAACATCATCTTCATCACCATCATCATCAGCAGCAGCAGCAGCAGCAGCAGCAGCAGCAACAGCAACAACAGCAGCAGCAACAACTGGCTACCAGCGGCTCGGAGAAGCAAAGCGGAGTTCCAGCGAACAATCCGGCTGCCGCGGTCGTAGCGACGGCGGTCGCAGCGGCAGCAGCCCAGACGGCAGCGGCCCAGGCGGCGGCGGTGGCGGCCAGCACCACGGCTACTTCTGTCCCACAACTAGCGGAGGTGTGTGCGGTGCAGGGAGGACAGGCACAGCGGCGGCTAACATCTCGCTCTCCAAGCTCATCCCCAAACTCTTCCACGCCACCCTCTTGTTCGCCCAGACCCCCGTCAACTCTCGCCAACAATAACAATCCCATTAACAATCAGCGATCAAACGAGCTGGCAAGCGCTTCTTCTTCTCTGTCTTCTTCTTCTTCTTCATCTTCTTCATCATCATCTTCTTCGTCCACCTCTTCCACCTCTTCTTCTTGCTGCGAGGCGCTCTTGGGCGCAGGTGACGGGCATAATCGCCACGAAACACCACCACCACCGCTATCACAGTCACAGCCACACTCACAGTCACAGTCACAATTACAATCACAATCACAAGCACAAGCACCTCAGCGTAATACTTCGGGGCAAGCACAGACTGGGATAGGTAACGCGGGTAACAGTAGCCAACAGCAACAGCAGCAGCAGCAGCAGACAGGCTCCTCCTCGAGCGGCTCGGCTGCTGCGGCTCCCGCTCGGCATTTCTCCTCGGTAGATCATCAGATTAGAGTGCTCACTCCGTCCGAAATAATGCGCACCCTCCCCTCCCTCTGCCAGGAGCACTACGATCCGCCACCCACTGCAATTATTCACACTGTACCTGTACAGACCCCGGTTATGGTGAGCCACCTACTCTCTGCCTCTAGTGTCTTGCCTTTTATCTACTATTATTACGTCTGTTTTACTACTGCCACGTTCAATTAATTATTTATTTATTTATTTTTTTTTTTATTTACCTTTTACTCTATTACAGTCAATGTTCTTTCTAGTGTATTTCTTTTTTTATTTTTTATTTTTTATTTTTATTTTTATTGCCTATCGATCTTTTTATATGTATTTCAGATTTATTGACGATAGTATCGCCTTGTTCTCGTACACTTTGAATCAGAGCCTTGAAGAATATTATTCTAATTTTATTTTCAAGGAGTTGTAGCGCAGTAGTTAATCAATTTATAGATACTCTATTTTACAACACCCTTTAGCTTTCTGCCTCTTATATTAGATTTTAAACAGTATTCGTTATAGAATATTTTTTCGAATGTTTTTGAGCGCTTTGACTCCTAATTTTTAAGTAAAATATTGAACTATGTTTTTTTTTTTTTTTTTTTTTTTTTTTTTTTTTTTTTTTTTTTTTTTTTTTCATTAACGTAGAAATTATTTAAATAAACTAGTGCCCACAAACTTGTTACTGATATATTTTTAACTATAAACGTCATCTCTGATTCAAACACTCTTCTAATAGTTGTTTTATGTAATTTATAAAAAATATGTATTTGAAATATCTAGGATTGCTTCGAGAACAATTTGGTTATCGATTATTCTTATAAAAGGTTTTCATATATTGCATCGCTGTATGTATTCATAAAAAAATATTTTATTTGGAATGTCCTCTCTCTAAGTTTACCTTGGAAAATATGCGCGTAATCCTTTTTCCTCTTTCGTGGCTGTTGATTGGTTCGATACATATTATGTTCTTTTCAGACCTCATCCAGGTTTAATTTTTCAAATTTTTCTCCCAATTTTTTGTTTTAATGTGGCATGTTAAAAATGACCCAAAAATCATCTATTCCCCCAGTTTCAACTTCATTCATTAAATCCTAAAATTATTCATTGTCCTTTTTCTCCCTTCCTTGTAACGTTTATCCTCTCTCATTTTCCTTATTAAAATTATTATTCAATTCTACTATAATATTTTAATTGGTGGATATGGTTATTCTAATGTTTATTGTAGTCTGTTTAAACCAATGCGAACGTTTATTCTGCTTCTTATATTATAATCAAAGTGTAAACGGCGTGTGTGTGTGCGTAGAATTTTTTCGAATGTGTATTTGAATATTTAAACTTTTTTTGTTCTTTTCAGTACTCATAAAATGAAAATGCCTTTTCAATTCTCATAGTCACAATTAGATGTACTCAATAATGAACAAACAAAAACTCTAAATAATCTGTATGTTCACGTAATTGAAAAAACTTACTAACGATGATTTTTCTACAAGAGGATAAAAATTAAATTATTTTGATTTGAAAGTTTCATAAAACACTAATACAATTGAAATAAATGTAATAACAACACTAACACTTAATATAAGATAATTACAATTTGTGATACTTATAAGTCGTTTGCATGTACAATTACTTTCAGAGCTTTATACAAGTGATAAGTATGTTTCTTATGAAACATGTGTGTTTCTGTTTCTGGATGGTGGCTGGTTATTACGCATTTAATGCACTGAATAATCTTTTGGTTTTGTTTAGCAATACGTAACTGCTGCCTTCTGTAATTGTTGCGACTTTTGATGTGTAACTGGCTGATTTTTTAAAAAGAGCCTGAAGTTCTTTGTTTGCGTTATACCAAACCAAAAGCATTGCATCTTCGATCAATATTTTGAAATTTTTCTCTCATCAGTCAAATGACAAACTTTGAATTTCACACGAGTGTCCTTGTAATTGACGATGATGCAGTGTTTTATCATATTTAAATGGATTTCAATTCTAACCGAATAAATTTCTACAGGAACAGGATAAGCTTGCAAATAGAGATCGAACGACTAGAGAAGCAGAGCAAGAACGTCAATGGAAACAACTTCAAGCTTTGCGACATCAACAAGCGCAATTGCAGCAGCAAGTTATCCACGATCAGCGCGCACACGGTACGATAAAATAATATTATAATACATATAATTCCTTTTACAATTAATAATATTCATTTTTCGGAAGACTTTTTTCAACCATTTTTTCGCCTTTTACAGCTATTGCAAGAGTTCATCGCCAATTTAGTGAAGATGGCACTCCAACTTTAAGTAACGAAAATGCAACAGCTATGACTTCGCAAATGGTTTCTCCATCACAAGTGCGTTTTATATTTTTACAATATTTGCATATTAAAAAAGAACAAAAATTTATATAGAATTAAAATATTCTTTTTAAATTAAATCATTTATTGATTATAAAAAATTAATAAAAATTTGTTCGTGTGCGTAGGATGGAAGTCCATTGAACCAAATGGGACCGGCAATGCAGCCTGGGCCACGGAGTCAGTTTACTGCGCCGGCGATGAAAGTGGGTCGAGGAATCGCGCCACCGAGTCCACATCCAGGAATTCCGGGTAGGTTGCCTGGCCAATCGCCGCAGCAACAGCAGCCACAGCCTGGTGGACCAACGGCGCAAGTCGGTCGGCCAATGCCCGGGGTCGCGCGTCCTGTGATACCTGGTAGCTTCGGTCAACAGCAACCTCCTTCACCTTTCTCACCCCAAGCTCCTCAATCCCCTCATGATTTTCCACAGTCCCCGGCGTCGCAGTCGCAGTCGCAAGCCGAGCATTTTCAACGCTTCGAAAGTGCCGAGGGCTTCGGCCAGACTTCCCAGAGCCAGGCCAGGTCTACTCCTTCCTATACCACGTCGCCACGTAGCGATGTCTTCCCCCAACCCCCGGGTACGCCACGGCCCATCTTCAGTACGCCCGCGGCTCGGACGACGAGTCACGTTTATGCTCCGTCGCGCACTCCGGAGTCCTTTGTCTCTCCACAGCAGCAGCAGCAGCAGCAACAACAATCTCAGCAGCAGCCACCTCCGCCACCGTCGACACCCACCCCTGCTCCGACTTACCTTTCGCCGAGACAAGATCAACGACCTGAGCCACAACCGACTGATCTTTTTAATCAACAGCCGGAAGTTAACAGGCAGCTGAGAGATCTGCTTCAGAGGCAACAGCAATTTAACAAAGATATGAAGCCGCTTAATCAAACTTGGAGTCAAGGTTACATATTTACTTTTTGTCTATTATATTTATGTTTCGTAATTCATCAATAGCAGGCGTTTCAAAAATCTATGACTTTACAGATGGCCAACCTACGTCTGAAGTACCTCAACAGCAATTCGACACTGGCCATGTTCAGTTGCAACAGCATCAGCAGCAGCCATCGAATAATCCAGTTGAAGGTACTTTTAGACAGCCACTTCCTCCAGGCGCTGCAAGACCACGAATGCCTATGCAACCAAATGTATTAATAAGAAGTCCGATTGGTGAGTGTAAATTATATGTATGATCTAATTATAATAATATTTACAAGAAAAGAAAGCTTTCTACAATTTTGAATTACCTAATGATTTATTTATTTATAATCACGGGATATACCTAATTATAAATTGTTTACAATTTTTTTTTATATAAGTTAGTTTAGTCCACACCTTGACTTTATTTCCAGTGCCATTTTTATTTAAAATATGTTTTCAAAAAAACATTGTACTTTTCACTATCTTTAAGTCAACATGTATCAGTCGGTTAAATAAATTTAAATCAATATTTATTACATATTTATTATTCATCATTACTTATAATTTATTTATGTTAAGAAAATAAATAAATGAATTGAAACTAACAATTTTTTGTTTATTATTGCAGGATTGACTCCACGGCCCCAAAGTATTGCGAATATCGATGCACCTAGGTTACAGGGGATTGATCCAAGAACGAGAATGCTTTTACAAAGATCACCAGTGCCTGGCAATGTTGCCCAACAACAGTTCCAAAGTAATCAAATCATGCAACCACGTTTGGCCGGACCAAGAAATCAAATACCAGAACACTATGAGGTTTTGCAACGTTTTCCTGGTAAGGGCAATTTAATTAACAACATGAAGAAAAAAAATAAAAGAATAATTGAGAGCGAAGTTTAGTATTTTATTAACATAATTATGAAATAATTTTAGATCCTAATCAAGGCCAAAATTTGGGACAGCGTATAGTGCGAACTACTCAGAATCCCATAAATCAAGGGGTTCGTATGATAAATACAGTAGGAATGGTAAGGCCACCTATTCTACCTACAGTTAGTGAGGCTAATGTTACAATGTCAGAGACTTCCGAAATACCCGACAATGTAACTGCTGAATTAGAAAAATTAGAACAAGAAGGGGCGCCTATGGTAGAAGTTGAAAACGTAAGTGCAATATTAGGAGACCTAGCTGACGATGACGATGAACTCTTAGGTAAGTTGAAAACGAACTATTTACTATGAACTAATTCTGAATAATTGAAAAGTTTTAATGGTTGAATGTTTTGATTTTAAAAATTTGCAGCTGAAATGGGTGCCGACTTTAATATTCTTGAATATGCTGATCCGGAATTGAATCAGTTGACTGGAGGTGAAAAGACTAATATACTCGATTTGGATCTTGAACAAGATGAAGTTGAAACTAAAGAAGAAAAACAGAAAAAAGATGTAAAAGAAGAAGAGCAAAAATCAAAAAATCTTGGTGTCCGAAATATTACAGATAATGCTGAAGCAAGTACAATCAGCACGATGCAAACGTCGACTAGTACATCTAACGTCTTGACACAAGCTCAAACTATAGCATCAATAGCTCAGGCTAATACTCAGCCAACAACACAAACTTCCATGATACAACAAACTCACCCACAAGCAGTTGTGGTTCAGCAGCAGATGCACCAGCATGTACAACAAGCAGCAGCTATGGGAAGACCAATGGCACCTGGAACAAGATTACTGACACCCGATGGAGCTGTAGGAGTTGTCACATCAACCAATTCAGTAACAGTTAGTTATCCTTCTACTTTCCCGAATCAACGAATTCCACAACAACATATGCAAGGTAAATTACTGCTTCTTTCTTACGTATTTGAGTTTGATAATTTAAAGTAGATATCATGAAAAAATTAAAGGTTTAGATAGACATATTTAACTCGTATTTTATTATATATTTCAATTATATTTTAGTTCAACATCAGCGCATGGGAATGAGAGTTACTGGTGTTCCAAATGTTGCTGGAAGAGTTGTTTCAGTTGGACATATGATTGGACCCAGAATGCCCTTAGCGCCACCACCCCCGCCTCCTCCTTATCCAGGACCACCACCGCCTTATCCAGGGCCTATACAGGTGCGTTGTACATTTGCTTATATATTATTGGTATTATTGGTATTTATGGATTGCTTTCGAAAAAATCAGTATTCTTGAATTTCTCATAATTCAATTAACATTTTGATTGATTCGTTTCGTTTGTGATTTAGCATAAGCACATTTATTGCTTATAACATAAATGATATTCCTTTGCAAAGTTTGTTATTGTATTTCTGAGTAATCATCTATCAATTTTCGAATCAATAAACGTCTATCCTTAAATTATATAAGGTTTTTCTTTTATTCGATTTATTTTTATTAATCATTGCCAATAAGTCATACGATTTTTCACTATCTGCTTTTAATTTCATTTCAAGTTTTTCTTTTCATTTTTACTAATTTAATAACTTAAGTTACTTTTTTTCTAATGTAATGCTAAATAATGTATAGGTAATGCATTTTCTATCAGAAAATTAATTTAATAATTATTTCTCTACTAAAAAGAAACCTTACGTAATTCAGTGCTAGTCGATTATTTGCATTAGCAAACCATATTGTTGGTTTTATTACTTAATAATGATAATATTTTCTTAATTAAATCAAGTTTTTAAAGAATATAAAATTATAAAGAGGCATGATTAACCAATACAACTTGAGTAATGTTATTCTTATTGAACGATAAAATATAAAAATAAAGTTGAAAATCAAGTAATATTCAAAATCGGTAACAGTAGACGAGTGAATTGTACATGATAAGTTATTACTTGGTTGGCAATATGGTGTTTTTTGGCCTGGGTGTATGCAATGCGTTGGTGTTGGTGCATGTCTAGATGGGGCTATGCCCGGGTGAACGGGGTTTGCCGCGACCACCCATGCACATGGGGCATTCTGTGCCCGTGGCGGGTCCACCGATGAGCTCTATGGTTCATACTGGTGCGTCACCAATGACACCCCATCCTCACCGAAGGCCCTTGCTTCTGCAGGTGAGCAAATTGTGGGGTACTCATTTTCATCGAACTGCATAATCATATTATTTTTACCTTTTTTTAAAATCAAAGAATATAAAAGTATTTATGCTTATCTCTGTTTTATTTGTATAAATTTTAAATTAGACAAAACTGCAGAACTTTTTAGTTAATAAATATAAAATTATTATTTTAAAAATAAGCATAATTTTGAAAAATAAAACACTCAAATTAATAAGTATTAATAACACAATTAATGTAAGAAAATCGTTTTCATTTTAATAAAATCTAGTGTTTTAAAAATGCCGCATGATTATCATTTCTTTTAAATGTGTTTTATTTTTCGTTAAATTAAAATAGTATTGACTATATTAAAATTTGCGCTATTTCGTATCTCAGTTATTTTTTTGCTTTGCTTTTGTAAAACTCGTTCAATTTAGTTGTGAAGTTAGACTTTAACGGTCAGCAGTCATGTTCACAGGAACAGCCTTTGCTTCTGGAGGAGCTGTTGGAACAAGAAAAACGCGAACAGGAGAAGCAGCAGCAACAACAACAGCAACAGCAGCAGCAACAGGCTGATTCAACTTCGCCCGCTGGGGCATTGCTTAGTGACATAGAGTTTGAAAGGCTGCGCGCAGATGTTCTGGGTGCGGCTCCATTGACCTCACCGCCCCAAGGTATCGCCACCGTGCCAGCTCCTGTTAATTCGATTAGACCCACAGGTCCACCTAGACCAACAGTTGGCACGGTACAGAACTGGCAACAATCTCCAACCGATCCTGGTAAAGTCGTCGTTCAAGCTCAGAGGCAACCCATCACTCCACAGACCTCCACCGAACGTTGGTTTCTTTTTTCATTAACAGTTTCTTTTATGATTGTTGCTAACTATAAGCTATATATTTAAAGTAAAATTGATAACTAAGTAAAATTGTGGAGATAATACAAACAAATTATTTTAAATTTAAACATAAAAGATAATGCAAAATTTTATAGATATTTACGTTTATTATATAGTATATTATGTAATTAAATTGCACATTCAAATGCACTTTTGATATATAATCATATCTAAATTCAGACATGTGTTTGTTCTTTTATTTTTATAATTTTTCGTGTAGAGCCAATGAAACATCATATTTTTTATTCCTATTCAGGGCAACAATAAAAATAAAACATACTTATTCTTTCAGCGAGAATTACAACGTTTAATACGCCTCAACTGCCGGCGCCACCGGTACCTCCAGACAATATAGTTACCGAGCAAGACCGTAACGTACAACTTCAGTACGAACAATGGCTTAATCATCAGCATCAGATTCTGACGCAGCAGTTAAAATATTATGAAACGGAGGTTCAAAAACTTCGGAAGGTTAGAAAAGTGAGTCATGGTTTTTGTGTGTGCTTGGCAATAGTGTCTTGACTAGTAAATGTTTTTTATTTCGATTTTATTTAGCTTCTTTTTATTAACAATAAGTTTGCATAAATGTACACTTCATTTAATAAATTATGTTTTTAACAGTCCCTTAACAGCAAACAAAGACAGTGTCGGAAGTCTGGTAATGAGTTACCTGAGAACGATGCCGCTGAACTCCAAAGAATTTCCAGCGAACAAGCAATATACCAGAAACACTTAGATACTAGTCGTAAACAGAGTAGACAACATGGAATGCTTATTCAGGAGTATCGTAATAAACAGCAACAACAGCAGCAGAAGCAAGTTCAGTCACAGACGAACGACTCCTGTTCGCCGCTTATGTCACCTTCGCAGCATTCTTCGCCGATGCACAGCCCAGCAGCCCTCATGTCACAAAGTCCTGGTCCCGGTAGTGTTCCCTCTACTATGCTCCAGCATTCTCCCGCGGCTTCCATGGTTCAACACAGTCCGGGTAATCCCCAATCCAATCCAGGCACCATGTCACCTCATAGTAACATGCAAGCTTCACCGAGGATAGGTACGCCGCACTCTCAGCCCGAAGAGAGTCCCTTCAGTCCTGGTCCAATGCCTTCACCAGTGGCTCAGCGAATGGCCTCGCCGCAGCATCGTGCCGTTCCGAACGCAAGACTTACTACAAGTCCCGGTGCATTCGTAACCGATCCACAACAGATAAGAATGCCTCAACAGATGCACACTCTTCCTCAGCGATTTGTTCGACCTAATGCAATGAATGATGCCGCGCAGCGTCCAAGAATGCAGTTGCAAGGTGGAATGATGTACGGACAGCGCTCTCCGCTTGGTAGTCCACAGCCAAATCAACAACCTATGATGACACAACAACAACATCAACAGATGCTGCAACGTCAACAAATGATGCAGCAGCAGCAACACGAAGTCGGTTTAATGTCACAAGATAATCAAAATATTATTAATCAACGCAATCTCCAAATGGTACAGAGACAACAGTCGTTACAGCAACAACAGCAACAGCAGCAGCAACAAATCATGCAAAAACCTCCCACCTCACCAATGGTATCACAACCAGCATCTTCACCGAGTCCACAACTACATCAACAAATGACAAATTATACACAACAGCCAACTTCTCCTCACCCCCGTAGTCCCATGGTTCAACAGACTATGGGTTCACCGATGTTACAGCAACAGCTTAGCCAGTCGTCGCAACCATCCAGTCCTATGAATACGAGAGTACAAAATCATCCACCAAGTTCTCCGATGATGTCTCAATATCAACCGCCTAGTCCAATGGCAAGAAATCATCCGTCAACATCACCCATGTTGCATCAAATGACAACAGCACATCATCCGCCGGCGTGTCAAACACCAAATTCACCCATGCCACGCAGTCCAATGGTGGGCGGCTCACCGATGCAAATGCAGCGCAGACAATCCACTGGAAACAGTCCGGCGATGCCCGATCGACCTCAAAGCGTTGAAAATCCTGGAACTCCTAGGACTCCGCACACGCCTCATACTCCCCACTCTGCATATAGTTCACAAAATTCGAGCAACCACTCTATGAGTGATCAGCAGCACCTGCAACAGCAAAACTCACAAAATTTGCAGCAAATGCAGCAAAGTCAACAAGAATCAAATTTAATGATGGATCAAAGTAACAGAGGAGGTGGAAATCCTCATAATCCAAATAATCCAATACCCTTACCAGTTTTATTTGGCAGATACGGATTTTTCAAATTGGGCCTTAGAGGAGGCTCGCCCATGTGGTCTTCCAAACCTGAATCAAGTAAAGGTAAAACTTCAGATGGACAGTTAAATAGTTCTGATGATAAACCCAACACTTCGTCTGTCGTTCATCGAAAAACTGGTATATCACAATCAAAAATAAATTCTTTAGTATGTGCAGATTATAATGATTTTGATGATGACTCCCATACACCGCCGCAAACTCCGCCTACTACTATTGAGCCAAAAGCAACATCATCTTCAGTAACTAATAACGCAGCTATTAATTTGGGAAGCCCTAGCGATAAAATAGAATCACTTCCAGATACAACCGACTATGATGATGATAAAACAATCATTAATACAGAAGTTACATTAAGTTCGACAGCTCAGAAGGAAGATAATGATATTACAGTTATTGAACATTTTGGTGATCCAGAACTAGATGTTATATCAGGAAGTTTAGAAGCTGAAATGCAAGAAGAATACGTACTTTTCGAATCCGATATGGTACTATCTGTCGACAGTAATGATTCTCTAAGTAACGCTTTGGTCAATGATAACAATGAAGGCCATGATTTAGTTCAAATATTAGAAATTGAACATCCAGAACCTCTTAATGAAGATGCAACATTTGATGATGAACTTTTATCACAAACCAGTAGAAATAAGAAATTACATCTCGATATTGTAAGAGCTATGCCTGTTGGAAAACGTTTAGTCGCAGTAACCGATACTCCAGAATCACCCGATCAAGAAGATTTGAGTGTTGATCCGTCGTCAAGTCTTTTCCTTGAACATTCTCCTGATCAAAATCTTTTAGTTTCGCTTAGCGAATCCGACATTGTAATAATTGATTCTAGCTCAAAATCACCAGATAACGATACTAAGCTACTTTGCGATGAAGAAAGTTCGGACATAAATTCAACAGAGATAACTAAACTAAAAAATGATCCAGTTATTTCTTCTGTTGATTCTTCTATTGTAAAATCAATAACTGTCAATGAAGAAGTCAAAACTGTTGAAGAAACTAAAGAGAAAAAATCATGTACGTCACTTTCGTTTCAAGAAAAATTCGGTTCTATTGCTTCTTCAAGTACGCATCAAGCGAGTATTGGAATACTTGACAATACTAAATCCACTTCAACAAGTTCTACTGTTTCTACAAAATCAACGTGTGACGTAATTGCAACTGCAGCTAAGTCTCAAATAAAAACTACAGTAGTAACACCAAATTCAAACATAATTAAAGAATTATTAACTACTAGTAATACAACTGAAAGCCAAAAGCATGTTAATGTGCCATTAACTATGTCAAATATTGTGACCGATGCTAAAGTTGCTGCGAAACTAACTCAAAGTATTTCAAGAAGCATTTCTAGTGCTTCTCAAATTGCAAAAATGGTATTAAAATCTGAAGAAGCGCTATCAAAACATAATACTTCTGAGGTATGCCAAGCATCAATTACTTTATCTGAAAAATTGACTACTTCAACTGCTATTGCCTGTCAACCTTCTATAAGTATGACAGATAAAATAACAACTGTAAGCTCTGCATTGCCAAGTCAAATTTTGCAATCAAAAGTTTCATCTGAAAAATTAAAACCTATTGAGAAAGTCAAAAGTAATTCTTCACAATTAAATATAACTGCTCAACCCTCACAACTGAATGTAACTTCGGTTATGCCCACGGTTTCCAAAATAAATATTACAGAATTACCAAAGCAAGAGATCGGGATTATAAAATCTACAGATACAGTTAATAGTGGAAAAATAGAAAAAGAAACAAAGAAAAAAGAAAAATTTATTGTAGAAAATACAAAAGAGAGAAAGACAGATAAATTTATTGAAAGCAGTTCTAGACTTGCAGGATCACACAACGTTAATGTTACTGATGAAAAGAAAACAGATATTTTAAATACAACTGACGAGTTAGAAAGTATGTTAGAAGCTATTCATAATCCTGATGATGAGAGTATAATAAACGGAGAAAAGAAAATTATCAAAGATAAAGCAGATATGCAAAGTCTGAAAAGAATGTCTCCTGTAACTGACGATCTTTCTTTAGTTAATATTTTAGAAAATGATGTTGAAACTGTTACTCATAGTGATACTAAGGATGATTCTAATGACAATTTGCAAGTACGAAAACTAAATAAAATGGATAAAGTAGAGGAACAATTAAATGCAATAGAAGCTAAGTCGAAAAATTCTAATAATAGCTCAACGAGTGAAAAACCACTAATTCCGTCATTAGTTGAATCAGATAATGAAAGTTCTAAATTTTTTGTGCAATCTAGAATCTCTGACGAAAAGAATATCTTAGAAGAATCATCTGACGATATTCTTGATATGCTACAAAACATAATTTCATCCAAACCGGAAATGCAAGATGACAAATCGGAAAAGTCTAATTTAATGTATCAACTTGAAGCTCCACTTGAAGCTTTACCACTTAATATTTTGCAAGACTCATTAGCTGATCTTGAACAGGAACCAATAACGAACGATCCGAGATCAGTCTTAGTTGAGGAAAAGAAATCAGTGACTCTTGTAAAGACTAGCAGCACTTCAAGTATCCAGCAGACAGCCGCGACAACAAAAAAAGTTTTGACTACGCAGACAACACAGGCAATGGCTGTGAGTACGGTTGCTCAATTGCAGAGTACAACAACAACAGTGCCCCACCTATCACCTTTATCTCAACCAACGGAAATAAAATCAAATACCGATAATGTAAGCGACCAACTTCGGTCTTTATTATCCTCGTTGCACTCGAATTCATCTCAAAGTTATACAGCCAACGTACAGACCAATCTCGTGACAACAGCTGCCTTGGCCTCGCTCAGCAATCGACTACAGGCAAGTGCGACGAGTTCTACGGCACCCTCTGTGAGTAAAGCCGAAACAACTATAACGACCAGTAAAGAAGTTAGCACTGCTGTTGCGACGACTTTGTCAAATCTGTCGAAAGCTCTATCGAGCGTAGCCAGCAATCGAGCCACCAACTCTAGTGCCGTCACAATAACGTCCAACGCTATGTTAAACGCAATGCTCTCGAGTAACAGTTCTCTCAAATCGTCTGTGGCTGGGAGCCTAAGGTCTAGTACTCTACTCACCTCAAGCAGCAGCCTGCTTAACTCGGTCGTATCCCAGTCTTCCACGCTGCAGGTGAGCACGAGCAGTACCGCCGCTGCACCGGCCTCCCGCCTCCTAGTCAACGTGACGAGCTCCTCGACGACGACACAGCCTAGCGGCAGGAGCGTCAGCAACGCCATCAGCCTCACTACCAGCATTCTCCAATCCACGCTGTCGCAGGCGCCGACTCTTCTTCACACGCAACTCACGACCGGGCCCTCTCAGTACAAGTCGGCTGGGAGTTTGCCCATAGATAATAAAGGCACGGACCCGGATTCTTCGGGTAAATAGTTTCCTGCTTTTTAAACATTTATTTTTTTATTTTTCATTATTTTTCTTGGCAACTCATTACTTTAACATTGAGACGAAAATCAGACAGCTAAAATTATTCTAATTTTTATTGAAAATGTTTAAAATGATGAAAAATATTAGTAGTTATTAATTTATTTGTAAACGTTTTTAAAAAATTAACTGCTATTAGTATAAATGAATAATTTTAAAATAACTTATATTGCATATCATAATATTGTGAAATTATTATTTTAAATTCATACATCACACAATTTATATAAGTATAAATAACTTACTAGGAGAGGCTACGGGATTCGGGTCTCAGATCTTGATGAAACTTTGGGAAACGTTTTTCGGTATCAAAAAATGAACGTAGCCGCAGCTGTAGATTCTAACGCTTCGGAATACTTGAGTTATGGTCACTTGAGTTTTATTTTAAATAAAATATGAAGTATTCCGAATCGTTAAACTGTACAACTGCGGCTTCGTTCATTTTTTGATACCGAAAAACGTTTCCCAAAGTTTCATCAAGATCTGTGACCCGAATCCCGTAGTCTCTCCCGGTTAGTTATTTAATTTAGTTAATATAGTATTTGATATATATGCTGTTTCAAATATAAAATAGTTATGCATTCAAAAGTATTCAATAAAATAATATTATAATAATATTTTATATACATAGTTATTAATTAGAATTATCAATTTTAGAATATTGTATTTCGCTTTATGTATTAATGGATAGTAGCAGTTTTTTGAAAATAAATAAATAAATAAAAAGTCAAATATACAAAAACATAATTATATTTTTCCTTTACAGCGTCAAATAAAAGTTCTGTTGTCAAAAAGGACGTAGAGGGTCTCTTGTTAAAGAGTCTATCTAGTGAAAAAACTACATCCTCTAGGACAGACTCAGAAAGTAACAAATCGAGTGGCACATCGCACAGGATGGAAGATTCACAAAATGTTCTTTTAAAACAATTGTTACAAAATACAGCCTGTGCGACTACCTCTGGAGCAAGCAGCTCGACTCAAACTCCAAGCTTTCCGAACGTGCCATCATTAGAAGCTCAGCTGGCGAGACCAGTTCCTCCGACTCCATCGTCCTTAATTCCACCATTGCTAGATGAGATCCCAGTAACAAAGCCTCCTAGTGCAAACAAGATTTTAAGCAAAGAAACTTCCTTTTTATCTCATGCTGTTAAATCTCAGAGTTCTGTTAACAAAGAAGAATCCGTGAAACCCACGTCATCAATTACTTCACCATTAATTACTACCTTGAGTAAACAACCAGTTGAGACTCTAGAAAAACAGCAAGTTAAATCAGCTCCACAAACTCCGCAGCCAGTTCAAAAGCCTATTGTTATAACAGCTCAGAGACAAACAACCTCTTCACCATTACCTGTTACGACTACCGAAAAAGTAGCAACACTACAAGAACCAAGTATTTTACAAGTCCAAACAAAAACAACTGTTGAATCGCCTGTAAATAATATTCCTCCAGTAACGCAGCAACAACACCAGATACCAACTCCTGTCTCTACGTCACGAGCTTTAGTACCAGCTGAACAACCATCGCAAACACAACAGCAACCTCCTCAGCAACAACAACAGCAACCACCTCAGCAACAACAACAAATGCAACAACAGCAACACCAGCAACATTTGCAGCCTCAAACACAATTAATGCAACAGCCGCATCAACCGCTACAAATACAACAGCAACAACAAACGGTAGTCACTAATAGCGAAGTTCGAGATGTTACGTTAAGCCAGAGTCCACAACAGACCAACGTTGTAACGGGATCAGTTCCACATCCTAAATCCGTTTCACCCGCAATTCAGAAGTCACCGAGCGCCGCTTCAACGCCCGGTGAATCGACCAAATCGCCTCAACATATTAATACAATACAACCGTCAGTGCCTCAAACGATGGCTCAGACTTTGGGTCGTCAAGCTCAGCTGCCACAGGGTACAATCGCGCAACATACAGTGCCTTTAACAGAAGTTAAGAAAGAAATACTCGACGATGTCCTCTCCAGCGGTACTTCCGTACAGCTAACCGATACCAAAGACTTCTTATCTGCCAAAGAAGAACTCATCGATGGCTCCATCGACGATAAAAATGGTAAAAATATCCATTTATGTTTATGTTTTCTTTAAAATCTTAATTTAATTTATTTAAAGAATAATAATATATTACGATACAAGTGGCATAAGTAGCACTTTACGGCACAACGTATATTAGACGCTAAACGTCATGCCATGAAGTACTACTTATTACACGAGAGGCGTACGATATTTTATAGCACTGTCTAGCATAAATCCACTATCACGCCTATTCGTGCCATAAGTAGTCCACTTTTGTATCGTGCAGTGAGCATGGTGCAATAATGGACTATTTATGCCACGGATAGGCGTGACATAAGTGCGGATTTATGCCACGAAGTGCTATAAAATATCAAATGATATTTATATCGTAAGTTGTACTTCATAGTACGGTGGTTAGCGCCCCTTGCTTTACTCGGACGCTAAAATTAAATTACTATTAATACCACTTGTATCGTAATTTGCTATTATTTTAACAAAATTACATTAATAACATTTTTCCTAATAGATCTCAAAAAAATAAAGAGGCGCCAATACCAACAAAAACGGAGGCAAAGTCAAGGAAAAGATGCCTCTATGGCACCACAAAAGAAAAGGTCAAGAAAGGTGTCTCGCCTGGATGAGGACTACGATACATTTATTGACAATCTTATGGTACAATTACGTCAGCTTCAACCAATGGCAGTTTTAGAACCACTTTTAGGCAAAAACTACGGCGTATGTCCGATTTTTGGATCCGGAGACTTATCAAAATTCGGTGGTCCAGTAGAATATAATACTAGAACCGGAGAACTTACTGGCACATACGGACATGCTCGTTTAACAGGAATTTCAGATCATTATAATACACAACCTTTTGGTGAACTAGAGCCCTTACCCCCACTTCCACCTGTATCTACTCAACGCAGTTTTTACGACCAAGAGTTTCCTCCACTAAAATTAGACGACTGTAAGTCTTTCTTCTACTTTTAATTAATGTCGAACATATTACATAAATTTTAATCTAATTAACAATATTTTTATTTATTAGCCGATGATAAAAAAGAAAATTCAGTAACGGGACGAGACATTGATACCCCTGACACTATCGTTAGTTCATCGTCACCGGAATGTGTAATTCCTGAATATATGAATCGATATCCTGGACTAAAATTAATTGAAGAAGAATCAGATGAAGAATCCGAATGGCTGAAACGTATATCACCTGTCATACCTATTGTTTCTCCAATACCGATACGTCTAAAACCTGGACATCTTAAAGATGTAGCAAAACAAGACAAAGAAAATGTAGGAATAACTAGGTAAGTTTAAAACCAATAAATTAAGTTTTACTATATAATAATGTTATAATTAATATTAACCAAATATGTTTATAAAATTTTCAGATTTAGTAAAAATTCACCTGCATCTGTGACAGAAAACGGAAATGTTACTGTAACATTAACTTTAAACAGCCAAGCTGCGGATGACATAATGGGAGTTCTTAAAGATTTGGCAAATATTCTTAACATCGCTCCTCCATCAGGATATCAAATTATTGAACGCACGACAACACCACCAAGTCAAAAGTTAGGTTTATATAGAATAAAAGGCAAAGATGGAAAAGAAGGAGCTCCGATCGATATTCAAAGTATATTAAATGGAGCAGCTAAATTTTGTCGTCATTGTGATGTTGTAATTCTTAACAGTTTAATAAGAAAAAAAGTATCAGATCTACCTTTCCTAAGTAAAGAAGAAGCAGAACCAGGTGATGAGCTTTGTTTCTGCTCACCAGCGTGTTGCATGCAATTTGCTTTAATGCATAGAACTCCAAGTAATACACATGAAAAAGTAAGTTTCTCGTTATAAAAATAAATTATTTTAATTAGTTTTTACAGCTGATAAACATTAATTTTATTTTATGTAGGCTGCTGCTATCGTTGATCATCTATGTCAAAAGTCAGAATCTAAACTTTTAGAGGAAGATTTGAAGAAAATACAAGAAAAAAAATACATGTTGAAACAATCGATCGGACAGGTCGAAGCGATGGATGTTGATTTCTTAGAAACGGATCTTGAAAACAGAATAAAAAATGAAAAGGATGACCTTGAATCACAACATAGTAGAGATAGCTTTTCTGACGAAAGAAGGCCGAAGAAACATCCAGTTTCTGAAGAACAAAATTCTGATTCCATGGAACCACAACCACCACCTAAAATTTGGAAAGGCCATCGATACAAGTCTTGGGCAGTTGGTGCAATACAGCCTTCTACAAAGTACAAAAGACCGACTGATCGTGAAATTATAGATGTACGATTAGTATTTGTCTACTATGCAATTAATATTAATACAATTAATTAAATTTATGAAAAAAATTTTTATTGAAATAATTTAAATTTTCAGATGCTTTTTCGAATGGGAGTTACAGTCACATTCCCTTTAAATGCAGATGATACTCGTCGCTGTATGTTTTGTCAGCATATAGGAGACGGTGCCGCAGATGGAACGGCAAGGCTACTTAATTTTGATGTGGACAAATGGGTTCACCTTAACTGCGCTTTGTGGTCAGAAGACGTATATGAAACCGTTAATGGGGCATTGATGAATTTAGACATAGCTTTACAATCTGCCAAAAATACAACCTGCATTCTTTGCAAACAAACAGGTGCAACTGTTAAATGTTTCAAAATACGTTGCAATAGTCATTACCACCTAGGCTGCGCAGTCAGAGATGGCTGCATTTTCTACAAGAATAAGGTATTTATTGAATTAGTATATTTTTTTCCATTTCAATTTCAATTTTTGCAATAATTTTTTTTTTTTTTAGAGTACCTACTGTTCACAACATGTGCCGAAGAATGAAAAAGATAATGAACTTACAACACTCTCTGTCTATCGAAGAGTGTATGTAAATCGTGATGAGAACAAACAAGTAGCAGCTGTAATGCATCATTCGGATCACAACAATTTACTCCGAGTGGGAAGTTTAATATTTCTTAGTGTTGGTCAGTTACTACCTCATCAACTGGCCAATTTTCATACAAATAATCACATATATCCAGTTGGCTACAAGATTGTTCGTTTCTACTGGAGCATGCGGAGGCCAAACAAGCGCTGTCAATATGTTTGCTCAATCCACGATGTGTCCGGAAGACCTGAATTCCGGGTTCTCGTGCAAGAACCATCTCAACCTGACATAGAGCTGCGAGACGTATCACCACGTGCTGTTTGGAATCGCATTTTAGAACCGCTTGCAGAGCTTCGCAGAACTACTAACAGCGTTCAATTGTTTCCCCGCTATGTCACTGGTGAGGACCTTTTCGGACTGACAGAACCCGCGGTAGTTCGTGTTCTCGAGAGTCTTCCAGGTATCGAAACCCTCACAGACTACAGGTTTAAGTACGGACGAAATCCTTTGCTCGAGTTGCCACTTGCAATAAACCCGAGTGGATGCGCGAGAACCGAAGCGCGACTCAAGAACCAACTCCCATGGAAGAGGCCACACACACAACGAACTGCCTCGTCAGCGCGTGCTACTTACACACCAGCCTCCAATAACTCTGGCGAAGTTGCCTGCCCTTATTCCAAACAATTCGTTCACTCAAAAAGTTCACAGTACAAAAAAATGAAACAGGACTGGCGCAATAATGTTTATTTGGCCAGATCAAAAATCCAGGGTTTAGGCCTTTATGCAGCACGAGACTTAGAGAAACATACTATGGTTATAGAATATATTGGCGAAATAATTCGTACTGAATTGGCTGAAACTAGAGAAAAACAATATGAGGCTAGGGTGAGTAGATTCGAATATTAATATTAATATTAATTTTTCACGTCAATGAAGAATGATTTTCAATTATTATTTATTGTAAAAATTTCAGAATCGAGGAATTTACATGTTTCGTTTGGACGAAGATCGCGTGGTTGACGCGACATTATGCGGAGGACTTGCTCGTTACATCAATCACTCCTGTAATCCAAATTGTGTTGCTGAAATTGTCGAAGTCGAGCGTGATCTTAGGATAATTATCTTTGCAAAGCGAAGAATCTCACGTGGTGAAGAGGTATGGGACAATCAAATCACATATACAAATAATATAAATAATACGTAAATAGTAGTACTTTATACTAACATTTTACTATTTTTAGCTGGCATATGACTACAAATTTGATATTGAAGATGACCAGCACAAGATAGCATGCGCGTGTGGAGCGCCTAACTGCCGCAAGTGGATGAACTAAAAAGTCCGATCCACCGTTGTTATTGTTGCTACGTTATTGGGTAGGTTTTACATGGAGAAATAAAAAAAATCTATATATATATATAAATATATAAATATATGAAATAGGCATTATTTAATTTGTAAAGTGCCATTGCGGTTCAATTAAACAATTTTATAGTGAAGTTGGTGCTACGCCATCACGACATTCCTCCAAAGTTGTACAATATTAGTTTTACTTTATATCAAAACGAAAGATGAATTATCTGTATATTACTATCATGATCTTGGAAGGAAAAATGAATTAAAAATACGACGTAAGTTTATACGCAGAATAAGCTAACGGTCGTAAATGTGTATACTAGAGAAGTTTGTATCTTTGTATGTTAAATGGAGTCAACTGATGTTGACCTTGTTGTAATATAGAAATTTATTAAGTATTATTGCATATATACAGCACCATAAATGTACATAACTAGAAACATACGTTATTTTGAGCCACCAGAAAAAAATTATGTAAAATAACAAGTACTCTAATATAGCATTGTACACGATTATACGAAAATAAATCCGTATAAAATTTAATAATTAAATAACGCTTTATTCTTTTACGATCCTATCCATGATTTTTAAAATAATGAAATTCAAAATGATGGGTTTGCAAATAATAACATGAGTATTTATTTTGTATTTATCTTTTTAATTAATTTTTGTCATTAACTATTATATACAAAAGATGTACGCTGTACATGTGTAAATTAAATTACACAAAAAGGAATATTATGCTCTAACGGATTGTGATCATAATTTGTAGTACATTATGGACAAATGAAAAAGAAATCATGTCATCTTACAATAGCAATTATTTACAATCAAATCAGGACAATGTTGAATCATCTCGGAAAAATTACTTAAGCATCAGGAACATACAAATGTGAATTTCTTATAAAGCTAATTTAAAAATGCTACTTAAATCTTAATGCTGAAAATAATTTCAAACCAATACTAAGGATCGATGTAATGAAGTATTACACAAGTCTTTTTTACTTATAAATAATATATCCAATTGAGATACATGATGAATGAATAAGATACAAAATGTAACTACTACGCATATATATATATA
>JAPYZA010002785.1:0-16528 GCA_030522685.1 Eupelmus azureus | reverse complement strand
AATCGAATATATTTACGTATACATTAACAAATCAGGTTAAGATTAGACCTTGATTGATACACCTGGTCAATCTATGATAAAAAATACCTTATATATTTATTTAAAAGTTATCTTACTTCTTTTCTAAGACCTATTTTACAATACTATAGGGAAGGTCAAAAATTGATAAGGCAGGTGTCTTGCCAATGGTAAATATATTCAACCTTGATTATAAAATACTTTTAGGTCATGCTGTGTATTATTTCTTTTAAATTCCACTTTAAACAAGTGATCAGAAATTACGAAAATCTATTATTTGATTATAATGTTGAATAATTTTATTAGATATAAAAGCGATACTTTAAGTATAAATATAGGCATCTATAAAAACTAGTCTTTAAAAAAATTCTCTCGCCAGTTGAATGATTACTTCAGCACTCTAAAATTACTATTTCAATAGTATCTTAAATATTAAAAGGTAAGGAATTTACACTATATATTTAAAGTAACTTTCAGAGTACTTTAAGGTACTCTTTCAGAATATTTACAGTTTACTTTTTCTAAAGAATTGAAAAACTGATAAAATATCTTATTAATGGTAAACTATCGAACACTTTTTATTTTGATAAATTCAATTTATTTAATTGAAAAAAAACCAACAGTACGTGGGTTACACTGACCCTTCAAAATGAGGCGGTGTGTGCCATTTCTACTACTGTCACTGCTCCTGCTGGGCTGTGGCCAACCGCAACTGGCCAATGCTAACAAGATCGACGCGGAGCTACTCATCGGTTCCATAGGCACTTTCGTACCGCAGGCCAAGCCTCTGATCGACGCGGCTTTAGCAATCTGGAAGGACTTTTTAGAATTGAAAAAGCTGTTCGATCATATTCCGGACAAGCCCTCCGATAGAGAAATAATCGAGTATATCCAGGAAAGACTGAAAGGAGTCGGTAACGACGTCAAAGCGCTTGGCGAAAAAGTAGAAGAATCGAAGAAAGACGTGACGCAAGAAGTGGCCAAGGACACTAAGTTACTGTTAATCGAAAGAGATATATTAACAGTCGAATCGCAATTTAACACCTTTTTGGGATATCGGAGACACAAGGCAGAAAATGATACTCAGCGTACCTTTTACCAATCTGTAATTCAACAAGGCACCTGTTCATTGACAACTTTATTAGATCTTATTCACAGTTCGGTAACAGATACAAAGACGAGCGTAGAACTGCCAAGTTTGATAGTCGATCCACAGCAAGTAAGTATTCTTTCAACTCAAGAAAAGTTTATTATGCAAATAAAATTTATAAATACATGATACATGCTATTTCTATGCAAAATTTTAGTTGAATATTCTGAAAAGAATGGCATTTAAACAAAATTTCTTAAATCCTATGAATCTGAAAATTTCTTTAATTGAGTATTGATTTGAATTGGTTTATATCGCAATAAATGTTTTTTAATAATTCAAAAACTTCTTTACTCTGCAAAATCAATAACAGTGAGATTATTGGATTTCTTCAATGGCATTGTTATTTAACTTAAACATATAAGTAGCAAACTTGAATGCTTATTAGTTAAAAAACACATTTATAAAAAGTGTCAAAATGTAAATTTTCCATTAATATTTCCGTTTTTGACAGAGTCTTGCATTGATGTGTAAGTGGAAGCAGTCGCCGATGCATGTTCTCAACAATCTTCTCAACCAAATTACCGCGGCCGAACTTAAAGCAATGATTCTCGTACGGTACGCTTATTGGTATATAGATAACGGTACGTCTAACTGCATATTTAATTATTGCTTATACATAAATTTTGTACTAAATCTAAGTAATTATGTTTATTATCTAGGAATCTCTAAACATGAAAATGCAATAGCAAGTTATGACGCAAACGTTAAAAGCAGATTGGATAAAACTATATCATTTATGAAATATTATATGAAAAATGCTCGCCGTGACTTTTGGACGTGTAATTCAGGTAATTACTGTAAAAAGATCATAAACAAAATATTATTTTTTTCAAAATCTCTGTAACGTGGTAAGAATTTCGGAGAAAACTGCGTAAATGATCCAGAAGCTCGCGCTCTACTACTACGCTCTAACACATTTTTTTTTCAACAAAGTCTCATTTTTAATTACATGGATTACTCTGGAAATTATAATGTTTCAGGTAATACTTACAAGAAGCTTTCTCCTATTTTTTTCACTACTGTGGTTGCTGAAGACGATATGGAAGCAATTTTGAAAAACGGAGATCTGAAGCCTCAAAACAACGACGAAAATTGCGCCTATTATAACAGGACAAAATCTTATTTAACCTGTCGAAGTCCGCATTGTCGTTATATGACAAAGACTTTAAATAAAGGGTGCGGAAGTTACATTCGAGACTGTTATACAAATCAATGGGATAACACCATAGAAGTCTGTATAGCGGTATGTGTAGTTCAATCGGCTGACTCGATAACGAATAAAAATATTTTGATAATTAAATTGTTGATTAAATATTTATGAATTTTGGTATATTGAATTGCAGAAAAACGATACCGATCGACAATATAATAAAATGAAGATAGGCAACAAAGTATTTGGTAAAGATATTGAATGCAAGTATGCCAAGCTTAAAGGAGAATGGGACGTTACGGTTTACCGTGAGCAGTGCATGTGCACTTGCGACGATGAATTCGTTGAGTCAAATCGATATTTCAGTTTAAAAGAAGCAACTTCGGACATTGATCAGAATAAGTAAGTTACGAATTATTTGATGTAGAAAAAAATATGCAAAGACTTGTGAGACCTGGAGCCGAATAACCCTCTAAGTAGAGTCGAACTTTTATACAAGCTATTATGAGCACAAATTAAGCTGGGGAGTTAATCCAAAAAAAATTTAAACAATTTAAAAAATAATAATTCTGGGGATAGTTTCAGTATCTACTTAATAAATAGTGTAATTATATTTTGGTTCGACAATCGCGCGCTAAGTTCAATCAAAGCTGAAAACTTCAAAAAATCACATGATTATTTACGGCAGGTCATACGAGATCGTTTTTATAACTGAACGAGAGACTTCTATATCAGTTTTAATGTATTTACTTAATATTCATTTTCAGGGTTATAACCGGAGTGAAAATAATATTAGTAGATACAGCATTCCAGTTTGAGATCCAACAGGCGGCTGTGACCAATTTCGGAAACGTAAATGAGACAACGGTCGAATGGAAGCGCGAGCCTAAAGATGTGCATGGGGCTAGTTATTATTCCCATAGGATTAATTATGATAACAGAACTGTCAATTTAGACGTTTTAGACGGGCCTCCAAACACTGTGCTCACAGGCTTGCGATTTGGCGTGACCGAAACAGCAGCCGTGCAATTGGAAATTCGATATACGCCTATTAATTTTGAGAGCGGCAAACTGGATGCAGCCAATTCAAAATGGATTATCCCAGATAAGGATGAGTATAGGTATATATTTAAAGTTGTAATTATTAGCAGCACAGTCGTTAACCAGGTTTTTACCTATTCTTTTGACTAGAAGAAAGCAAATTTGCTTATGATTTCTGTTTTTAAAATCATAATTAGTGGAAAATTAACTAAAAATTTGACCCAAATATCTGCCTGATACTTACTGTTGCTATTTGCCATCTTCTATTTACATCAACATAAAAGCGTTTATCTCTTTTCTTTCAAGGCCTGAAATCAAGTTCAATACCGACCTGCCAAAAGGTAACTGGTTCACGCCGGATCCACGTCAGAGGGCCTACCTGAAATTCGCAATGAGTTCCCTGGAAGACGACATCGGCCAGAACGTGCTTCCATTCATCGATGTTGCAAGGGTTGCTTCTTTCCCTTCAACTCTGTTATCGGGCGCCGGGCTGATTTACAAGGGCTCGTCAATTTCATCGGGTTTTCTGTCGATGAAGTTAATCACCTATAACTTCGAACCCCATATGAAAGATTCTCTGAATATTGAGAAACATTGATTTGAGTGTAGGAGGTATTGTTAGATTATTTAAAGAATTATTTCGTGCGAACGGTAGTTACGTGATTATTTTTATGAAAAGTGAAGTATATAACATTATATTATACATTACTTATAAAAGTTGCTTTTAGCAAGCTAACCCGTCACTACCATTCTGCGCCAATTGATCAGTACCAGAGAAGAAAGAGAACTTCTTTAATAAGTTCATCGCTTTAAAAAATGTTAGGAAAATTAACTTTTCTTTTAGCTGCCGAATGAAGTAGACACTTTTTTTATCAAGCCGTTGACATCGGTGTTGCGAAGATGTGACCTTATTTTCTTATTACTTTGTATTAAAAGTTAACGAGGGAATTCTAGATAGCGATATAACTTATAGCCAGCTGTGCTATCACAGATATACCGATTTCTAAGTGTTCCAATTTGAATAAAATCATGAATCACATCAAAATTAAAGTATGGTAAGATTGCGCAAGTTACTCGAGTTTAATTTTATGCCTTCGTTATGGCTGAAAAAGAAATCAGGAACTTTATTTTCATTTACCTTAATCTAAATATGTGTGTATATATGTGTATGTTTTTATATTTGTATGCGGTTATATGTATATATGTAAAAAAAACCCTTGCGGAAAATAAAAATGTGAGAATGTGTGAATAATAAATGTGAATAAAAAAAATCAAAAATCTTGTTCCAATAACCTAGCCAAAGATGAAATCCTAGCTCTACAAAACACCAATAACAATAAAAATTTTATTATCTTTCTGGCACACAAAGACAATTCCATAATTTTTCAATTTAATTTAGTTTAATTTACTCTTTATTTTACTTTTTATTAACACATATTTATTATTTTACGCCATTATATTGTGTACAGTGCACTCGCGAAAACGAGATATCAATCTCTAAAAGAAAAGTCTGCAATTTCTCATTTTATTCTCATATCAGATAAATTGTTCAATTTAATTAATAAAAAATCAAAATATACTTATTCAAAGAAATTTTTAGTATACTTTTATATTTGAAAGCAATTTGAAATGTAACTATAAGTACTTTTGACGTATAAAACAAAAGCAGCAGCAACAAACAAACTATATTTTTTATTTGTTTACTTATTTTGTTTGTTAACCAAATCACCAAATACTTAATCGCAAAACAATTGAAGCGTTCATAGATTTATTTCTGGAAATGGGTAAGGGAAAATAGTCATTATTTATTATAATTAACTTTATTTTAAGCAACACATAACACGGACGCGTAGGCATAATTTCTTCGCCTTACACAATAACTACATGTATGATAAAATTTTCTTCCTCGAAACACGATTAATCTTAATCAAATGTCGAAGTAGCTCATCAAAAAATACAATTAAAGTACAAAGTCCAAAGAAAAACATTAAAATTTCTTATCATAAAAAATACACATAGCTAATCGCTTTAAAGATACTTTTTGAACGAGCGTACAATCCATTTTTTTTGTCATTTTTATTTTCACTTTGTCAATTAATATCGCTTAAAACCGAAGCATACATAATTTTATATATAGCAAAAAACCAGTTTTCGCAACAGCCTCCCCGCGATCTTCGCGAAGCAGGACGCTCATTAAAAATCTTTAAACTTCGCATTCATTCGCGCGCACACGAGTTACTGTCTCCTCACCCATCTTCGACTCGAAACTTCGTCGTTTGCTTAAAACTCGCACTCGCTCATCCGCACTCAGCTCAGCGCCATTCACTCGCACACAATAATAACAAGCTGATCAAAATTTTTTACAGCTCTCGACCCTCGACGTATATATACTGGCAAACGGATTTAACGCGGGCCACGGAGCTCGCCCTGACTATAAGGCTCCAGGCCCGCGCAATCGGACAGATGGCACGGGACGAGCGCGCGCGAATCGCGCTCAAATAAATATATACGGCAACTAGTTTAATCGACCTGGTTCAACTCCACCATCTTCAGCGTAGGTATACATCATGTCGTTGCACGTAACAATAGTCCTGAATGCACGTCGACGTCGGGCTCCTCGGCGCGGCCTTTGAGAAAAGAGCAGAGAAAAGGTGCGACGAGAGACGCTCCGACGCCGAGCCTTTTTGCATAGAGGACAGATATATATTATCTTCGTTACGCGTTCGGTACACAGCTTAAGTTAAATTAATCATCGGTAAAATCATTATACACTCGCGCTCTTACGATTAACGAAAAATTTTCAGCTCAAGACTATCGTCCCACCCGACTTCGTTTCTCATAAATTCCTCATTCCGAGCAAGAGCAGCGGAAGAGGTACACACGTGCACACGCTTCCGACGAGAGAACGAAATTGCTCGTCTATTTTCGAAAGCGCGCACTCGAGCGCGCAAAATCAATTGCCGCGGTATACGGCGAGCTTCGCGTGCGCGCGCGAATTGCAAGCCTCGCTCGAAGTGCTCGCTAAATAACACACGATAGAGCTGCACGCGCGGGCACGCGGAATTCATCGGCGATGCGCCTTACACATTAGTTTTTGGTACGTCTTTTTACATAAGGTGTCGCTTATGCGTGGCTGTGTGTGGCTTAAATGCGACTCTCCTTTCCCTCTATCATGCGGTTAGAGGGACGGAGAGAGCGCGAGAAAGAGAAGCATAGGTGGGACGAGGCTGGCTCGTTTTTTATTGTTCTGTTTGCTTAATCGCGTCGGTCGTTAATTGATAGGTTTATGGTAATAAGCGACGATCTGCGCGCAATGAGATCGTCGTGCATTGGAGTTTCTCACAACATTATTCTTATCTACACGTTACGAGTAAGCTTATGGATGATAATTAAATTGTCGATGTGTGTGTGTGTAGGTATACGGCTTTCTTTAAATTCTTCTTGTTGCTTGCGTTTGCATGTGTATATAGTTCGATTGTTTTATTCGCTGGTTCGTTGATTTATTTAGTACTAGCTATCTAGCGCGCGTGGTTTTTGCAGAAGGGACGTCCGCCCTTCGCGTAAAAGCTCTGTCCCTCGAGATTCTTTTTGCACATCTGGAACAGTCAATAAATTTATTTTATTAGTTTTTGTTTTATTTATTGTAGTATGATATTGTTGTTGAAAAATTAATGATAAAAACTAAAAAACTATGCTTCAAAAAGTTTAAAAAAAATTTTTAAAAAACATTTAAGGCTAAATGTTTTTAAATTATTAGGTAAAGAGTACTAAAAAAAATATTTACCGTGCAGTTGAAACATTGACTGTGGTAGTTGTTATTGAGGGCCTCTACCCAGCGGTCTCCAGCTTCTACTGGGAACCCGCAGGCGAAGCATTTCGTTGTGAACAGGTCATTCCAGTCTATATAGAAAAAAAATTTATTTTAGCAATTGTTCATCAATAATTGTCCAAGCGATAGTAAGCAGTTATAGAGATTTTTATTATGCTTAATGATTTTGAAAATTTTTGATTGAATGTAAAATGAATAGAGGCTGATGTAATAATGGATAGCATAATTGTTAAAAATTTTTAACATAATTTAAATTTAGGAAATAGGATAGAGCAATTGCAAATATATATTTAATAAGCAAATATAAAAAAGTAGCTAGATTTTAAATTTAGAAATTTTAGCGAAAGAACAGTAAAAGTATAGTAATTAAAAAACAGCAATAATAATCACGAGTAGCAAGTTATTTGAAATTTTTTACTTTTTTTAAAATTCATGTAAGCAAATAGAAAAATAATATTTCCACTTCAAGCAAAGCAGATAAATTTAACAATTAGCTGTATGAACCTCTTTCGCAATATGGAAGCCCTTCCTCGAGGAAGAAAGGACTGTTGCCGAAGAGTTTTCCGCAGTGCGCGCAGTTGAAACATTCAGGATGGAAGTGCTTGCCAATGGCATTCAAACAATCCTAAAAGAACGCACAGATTAGATCTACAAACCTCCTTTACGTTACGAATATAAACAACACATAAATTAATGAACAACTATAATAACAGTAAATGAAGTAAACAAGTAAGAAAGTGGTACGCACTCCTTTGATTTTGTTATTGCACTTGTTACACGCGGGGGCAATGAATCGTTCGAAACAGTATTCGCAGTAGAGCTGGCCCTTCTCCTCGACGAAGCCGATGTCCTGCAGGCCTCTGCGGCATTGGGGATTCACGCAGACGAAGTGCTCCGGGCACCAGATCTGGCCGAGAGCGGAAATGAATGGACCCCTGGACGAGAAACATTTTCATTAACGAGTCGGGTTTTTTGGTTAGTAGGGCGTTGTTAGTAAGAAATGAAGATTCGAAAACGAAATTGTTAAAAATAATGTGGGTAAGTAGAGGGAAATGTGAATTTATGGACAATTGTGAAGTAGATATTGTATAAGTAAGAGAAAATTGAAGATATCAGGTGGAAATCCTGAGATTTACAAACCTTGCGATTTCTTTGTTACAGCAACAACAAACTGGTTTTAGGGTGTGACCATTTAGCTGATTGTTAGTATTTTCTCCGTTAACTGCGCAAACACATGCAACAAGTCGAATTAATGAACAGTGCAATCATTATTTTTTTACCTATTTAATCTATTTAGTAAAACAACAATGATATATTAGCCTTTGGTGAAAACTACTGATATAGAAAGCTTATTCAAAAAATTTTCTCTATATAATCTTCTTTTAATCAAGAGTAAAGACAATAAAACGTATTGATTAATCAATAATCAATTAATTAATCAACAGACTCAATCACATCAGTAGATTCACCAAAAGACCATTAAAAAAAAACGAAAATCATATCTTGAAAACTGAAAAAAAAACGCATTCATTATTAATAACAAACATGCAACAGCCTCCAGCGTCTAATCTGAAAATAAAAGCCAATAAATCAATCGCAATCAGCGGGTCTGCCGCACGTCGAAAGCCATATCCTACGAAAACGAAAACAAAAAAAAAATCTACAAACATCATCCCACGACGTCAACTGTGTCTCAGTACCTGACTTGGGAATTGCAGGCCGCGCAGAGCGGTACTCGCAATCCCGATCCAGCCTGGTTGAGTATTCCCCTGCCGCGGTTGGGCGCGCTGCTGCCGGCGAAGCTGCCTCCCCGGTTGCCGCCTAAGCCGCCTGCACCTAGATCCGTAGGGTGGGATGACAAATTCGGTGAGGGGTCTACTGTAGTCTGGGTGGTTGTCTTGCTAGACAGGCAGCGGGCGGAGCGGTTCTGCGAGGATTGGGACGAGCTGGTGGTCTGGGTGGTTTCGCGGCGAAATCGATTCTGGGTGCACTTCACCTGGCTGCTGCTGCTGCTGCTGCGGCAGGGAGGCGGCGGCGGGGTCACGGGCTTGTAAAGCTGTACCGTCGGTACTTGCGGCTGAGGGGCCGGTTTGCTCTCGCGCTTGCAAAGCGTAAGCGTGGTTATTTGATTGCAGAGGTTAGTGCGGGGCTGCTGGGGTCTCTCGATCGGCTGGAAGCCGGAGTTGGCCGAGCTGCTGAAGGTGGTGGTGCTGGTGGTGCGGCTGGTCAGGCAGCAGGGCTCCTCCGGCTCCTCCTCGGGCAGCGGGATCTGGGGGAAGGGGAGCTTGGCCTTCTCGGCGCCGAGGCACTTGAGGATGGGTTTGGGACAGGAGACCGGCCGGTAGCCCGGGATTCCCGTGTTCTCGGAGGCGTAGACGGTGCGCGTGGTGCTGACGTTGCCGAGGCTCGTGCTGTTGCAGTTCTTGGAGGTCGAGCCACAGTAGCAGGAGGGCTTCTTGCAAGGGCAGCCCAGCTCTTTGGGGCACGGCGAGACGTTGACGTTCTGACGATCGGGCGTGGGGGTTATGCAGACCCCACGGTCGCCGATGCCGTCGCAGGGTACGACTACCACACCGGACTTGCAGGAGTGATCGCCGTGGGCGCGTACTGGTAGAACCTGGACTCCGGTCATGGGACACGGTGGCTCAGGTGGTGGTACCTCGTGGACGATCCGGCGCACCTCGGGCGCTGTGCTGATGGGCGCGAAGACGCGCACCCCGGTTTTCTGGATGCGCTCCATCACGTTGCTCTGCTGCTGGACCGCCGGACACGGCAGGCAGGGCTGGGTATCGCTGTTCTGGGAGATGTAGCAGTTGTCCTCGACGGACGATTGCTCCGACGGTTGCTCCGGGTCGTCGTACTCCTTCAGCCTGTGCTCCAGCTTCTTCACGTGGTGGCTGCCGTCGCACTCCTCGGTCACGGTGTCCTCGTGCTCCTGGAAGTGGGCGTGCTTCGAGCAGCCCTGGCCCACCCAGGACACAGTCTTGGTCGTCGTGGTGTCCTTGGTCTTGTGGGCCTGGGGCGTATCCTCCTCGTAATGATAGCGAATCGTCTCCGTCTTATCCGGCTGGTCGTCTTTGATCCTGGGTGCCTGGGCCCTTATTGTGTAGCTGGCCGAGGCCTCGGGAGCCGGTGACTTGGATCGGCAGGGCGTCGGACTACGACTGCAGGGAAACTCGTGGCTCTGGACCGGCGCCTGCTCCTCGCAGACCAGGAACTTCTGGTACATCGGTATGGTGTCGGGTCGCTTGAGGCCGCAGGTGGACGGTGTTTGGGACCTGTTCGGGGTCTGAGACCTGGACCTGTAGCTCGGCGAGACAGAGCGATTACGGAACTTGTAGTCCGGCGGCGGGGTGGGCAGGGGTCGTGGTCCCTCCGGCTTCTTCGGCGGGTCCTTCGGCGGGTTTCGATAGAGTATCTCCGACGGGGCCGAGTAGCCCTCGTAGGTCGTTCTGATGTCGGGCGTCTGAGATCGGCTGCAGCGGCAGGTGCACTGTGCGTTGACGTCGCGACCGAGAGGTGAGTAGGGCCGGTCCGAGGCGGTGGTCAGCGCGTCGACGAATGGAGAGACGGGACGAGGTTGGCACTTGGGACAGTAGCTCTCGTAGGTGACCTCGCTGCGATAGACCTCACGGCTCTCGCAGGAAGGAGAAGCACCGGGACGGCCGAGGGGCTGGTAAGCGGTGTCCGGCGCGGTGGTCAGGGCCTTGCACATCTCGGACTGCCACTGTTTTGGTGTTGCGTTCTTGACCGGCTGCTGGCTGAGTGGACAGCTGCCGCTCTCCGTCTGCTTGACGAACTGCACGTGCTTCTTTGTGCAGGTACTCGACTGCTGTTGCTGTTGTTGTTGTTGCTGCTGAGAGAATCTCGAGGATAGACGTCGTTCCTGAAGGGTCGGCTGACGCTTAGACTGCTGTTGTTCGCGCAGGCTCTGGTGCACCTCTACCTGCTCGCGCAGGCTCCTCTTGCGCTGTTCTTCGTAGTCCTGGTGCTCGCAGTGCTGCTTGATGTTCACCGTCTCGCTCACCTCCGTCACCTGAGTCTTACACGGCGGCGGCTCATCCGACTCCATCTGTATGGGAATAACCCGTTCGCGCGACGGCGGACGCTCTCCGCAGGTGCCGCAGGCTGGTTCCTCCAGCTTCACCTCGATCACGCGCTCACGCGAAGGACAGCTGCTCCGATACTCCTCGACTACCTCCGTGCGCTGCTCGCTGCGGCAGCTCTGCGAACGCTCGCGTTCCTCCTGCTCGATCCTTCTGCGTTCCTCCTCCTTCCTGCGCCTGTCTTCCTCTTCCTTCTGCCTCCTCTGCTCCTCGTCACGCTGCCTCATCTCGGCCAGCCGTCTTTCCTCCTCCTGCCTCCTTCTCTCTTCCTCCTCGTGCTGTCTCCTCTCCTCATCCTCGCGTCGACGTCGCTCAGCCTCCTCCTGCTTGCGCGTCTCCTCAATCAGCTGCTGGGTGTCGATCGTCTTCGATAGCGTCTCGCTCGTCTCGGTGACCTGCCGCCTGCACGATATGTCCTCCACCTCGCGATCCACCGTCGAGGATCGCTGCTGCTGGCCGAACCCTGGCCCATCTATCTCCTTATCTGGTGAGACTAGCTCCACAGTCTTCTCGTAAGTCGTGGTCTTCCTAATGTGGAGGTTTCCCTTGTCCTCCTCTTCGGTCTCGGTGTAGAGGTCGTGCTCAGCGTCTATGCCCTTCGGACAGATGGCCACGTCCGGCGGAACCAGCTTTGACAGATCCACCACGTCCTCCTCCTGCTCCAGCTGGGGCTGAGGCTGAGGCTGAGGCGGAGCTGGCTGCACCTCGCCGGTCATCCTGCAGATGTCAGTGCTGGTGTGCTCGTGGCGATGGGTGCCACCCTCGATCTTGCAAGTGTCCTCCTCCCGATGCTCGTGACGATGTCCTTCACCCGGCTCACAGGATGACTCCCGTTTGGTCTTCTTCTGCTGACATAACTCGCGTTCCTCGGACTGCTCGCGCTGGCAGCACACCTGCTGACTCGACGACTGGTACGTCGACTGGTAAAGATTCGTACCGCTGGTTACGGTAGCGGTCCAGGGTCTAGGGATCGGCTGGGTGATCCTCGTAGGCGTCAGAGACCTTCTTAAACTATCCGTCGAGCTGGCCCTGGATGAAGATCGCTCGCAACGCGACTGGCGCTGCTCCTTGCTCTGGACGAGCTCCACGCGCCGGTAAACCGGACCCGGACAGCTGTACTCGGACATCTCGCTGCCGGCGAAGCTGTTCCTGCGTCTGATGACCGACTCGACAGTCGCCTGGCGCTCGCGGGTCACCTGCTTGGCGCACTTGGCTAGCGTCGGGTTCGGATCGATGTAGAGCGGACTGGCGGTCGGGTAGGTTATGTCCTCGATCGGTTTAACCGGCGGCCACTGTTTTGATCGCGGCGGCTTCTCGCTGGTGGGCTTAGGCCTTGGCAGGCGCACCTCTACTTCGTACTCGCAGTAGTCCTCGTGGTAGGACTGGGGCCGGCCGCCGCCTCCGGCGCACTCTCGGCGCTCGCGACACTCCGCGTGGTAGGTCTCTGTCTTGCCGACCGAGGTGGAGAGAGACGGGGTTGGAGGGGTGGGGGGGGGGGATGGGAGGAAAAGCGGTTTGCGCAGGCGACACACACACGGCGTTTTGAGTGGCACACATAGAGCGGAGAGACGAAGCGGTTAGGGGGAGCGGTGGGCAGTTAGTTAGAGTTAGAAAGAGAAAAAAGAGAAAATTTTTAGGTGAGTAGAAGCGAAGTTAAAGGTCTGAGAGTTGCTGAGAGTCGCTTGATTTTAGTTGCTTTTTTTTTTTAAGTGAGTAGCTTTATATATTATAGAAAGAATCATGCTAAGCGCGCTAGTTGTTTTTAAAAGCTTTGTGAATTTTTTAGATCGAGCGACCGTAAGCAAGGTTTAGGAGAACTAGCTAAAGAGATAACGGCATTAAAAGACATTTTAATCGACAGGTTTAATGGCGCTATCATTAATTATAATAATAAGAATAAGAATAGTGTAGTGAGGCATTTTGATCGAATTCTGAACATCTTTCCTACATAAGCATTTTAATTAAATAAATTTCTTGACAAACATTTTCATAGATACTTTTCTTTCGATCAGAATACCCAGTTAAATAATAAAATAAGTGTAAAAATTATAAATTTTAATAGCAGCATTCCTCGATGGCACACTCTCAAAGTCATCGTCAGTTTAATACTGCAGCAGCTTGAAAATTAAGTAAAAAAAATTGTTCATTAAATCATCTCATTGGAATCCAGCCACTCTGCTAATACGAACACTCTAAAATATCCGAGCTAATCTAAAGCCGAGCCAGCGGAGTAAAAGCGGTCAAGAGAAAAACAAAACACTCGGTGGAGATCAGTAGTAAAAGCGAAGAAGCGATAATCGGTGGACGTGCGAAGAAACTGAACACTAAAAATTTTGAACTTTTCTGTTTTCTTTTTATTCTCTCGTATTTACGCCATTAATCTGTTTATTTTCCTTGTGAAAAGTCACATTGTCAACCGCCCAGAAACAGAATTACAGTACAATAGTCAACGTGTATAATGAATTAACATAAATTAATTAACGTGTAGTGACTCAATAGCCCAGGACTCTCCGGATGGTAAAAAGCAGTCCAAAAAAAAAAAAACAAAAATCAAAAACAATAGTTAACGCAAGACACCATCATCATCATCAACATCATCATCATCATCATCATCTCTTAGTGATAAAAAGTGTGATCGCGCTTTGGTGCAGTTGAGAGCTGCCGCGTTCACGCGATGAGGGAGAAGGGTCGGGGTTTCGGGTTGAATGACGTGGCTGCTGAAAATAAAAACACAAGACAACACAGTCAACAATTATAATGAAATGAATGAGAGTCCGCTTTTTGGGAGATTCTTTTTTTTTTATAGTGGTAGTGCTTTTTTTTGATAATTATCCCTTTGAGCACCTTGAATGTTTACGAATAATTTGAGCTTAAGTCTAAATTTTTTGATTAAAAGAATTCTTTTTGAATAATCATAATATTTAAAGATAAAAATAATTGTCAGTGCACTAGCATAAGCCAGACACCTATAAATACCAATATCAGTATATTAATAGCACAAAAAAATATCTATTTCGAAATTCTCAAATAGCTCTAGGCCTGATTCATCAACCGCAAACAAATGCCCACTTAAATCCGAGTCTTCAAAGGGATAGATCACTAATGACAGAATATCAAACATCGAATCATACGAGATTACACAACTAAGCCAGGAACCAACGGAAAATTTCACCGCGCGATATCACCCATTCACTCACCGAACCAACCCCCCCACACATCACTCCAGGGATGAAAGGATGCTATAAATACCGAAAATCATCGAGCCAGCCTCGCGAAGTATTCCATTACCACTCGCGCAAAACGATTGCGAAAAAGCCGTACAAATCAAAGCCGCTCGCGCTGACGTAACTCCCCGCTGTATCACATACGGCGGCGCAGAAACGAGGCTCCCTAAATATTCGACGTCATCGCGCATCGAAGAAGTAGGATAGGATGAAAAAGGGGGGTGTTCTGCTTTCCGTCGCGCCGAGACCATCTCGCGGCTGGCAGCTCTCAAATGTATACCAATCGCGACGCGCGTCACCGCGACAGATAGATCCGCTCTCTGCGTGAGCGCGCGAAGCTTGCAAGCCGCGTTTAATAATAATAACTCGAGTGGCGCGCGGCTTGAATGCGTGCTTGTGTATAGCTTTGCGGAATGTCTGATGACTTCCTGGAATGACCGCGTGGCTTGGGAGAGCTTTTGTGGCCGATAATGATGCGTCGATGAATTAATTAATGACGGCGGGGTGAGACGTTAATCGCGCGTGGATGTTGTGATAGTTACGACGGTGTGTGTGGTGACGCGGTGAGATAGGAATTTTGACGTTCAGACCGATGCTGCGTCTGATTCAGTGATGATAAGTATTGGCGTGTCTTGTGAATTTTGCGGAATGTCTGGATAAATGCGGTGTTCTCGGAACGTTTTTTCCTCCCGCTTCGCGGAAAGCTTTTCTCACGTCACTGATTACAAGTCCCCTTTTTTACTATACAGTTAATGACACAGAGAGAAAGAAAGAAGTCTTGTTAGAGTCAGTGGCCGATAAAAAAAAAGACACGAGCAGAGAATCACGATGTTAAAGAACTCATCGAACTTGCAGGAGCGTCGGCTCGCCGCGTGCGTGTGTATAACTTTAAAGCTGATAAGAGAGAAAGCCTTGTGAGAAAAACAAAGAACAACAGTAAAATAAGTGCTTGGAAGCCGCGACGAGAGCAAGTACGCAGCTTGCGAGGAATGTGTAAGCGCGGCGCGCGGGAAACTTTTGGATTTTTTTTATTTGTTTATTGTATATTGTTGCTTTGATGCGTCGTCGTACCTTTGAAAGGAGAGAGTTTCGGCTTTGGCAGAGTAGAGAAACGACCTATTTGCAAGAGAATCGAATTCAAGGTTACAATATTGGCTATAGACGAGATAAACAGTGTCGCTCGAGTTTGTCGACCTCGATCGATTTTAAAATAGACATGCGGATTAGATGGAGCGCTAATCAATAACGCGTGTATAATTGTGTGCTGAACGAAATTTTGAGTTTTGATTAAGTATCTTTGTAATAAGTTTTATCGTTGTAATAAGAATTAAGTTGTGAGATAACAGATGTATTTGATGTAGGTAGAAATAATTATTGAGAAAGCACCGATGCTCTATCGTTTCGAAATTTCGTTATATAATTGGGTATATCACTTAGATAATGTACAATGTCATAAACGTAAAGCGCAACGGTAAGACTTGCTGTACTGTTGCTGCTACCGTTTATTGTGTAATATAGAAAATAAATGAATGCATGAAATACGTGCATATATTTCATTAAAAGAAAAATAATAATAAATTTTCGTTTTTTCATATACTTTTGAAAGAAAATTCTTTTATTTTTTTTATTTATTCTATGATTTGAAAAAAATTATATTTATTGTATTGTATTTAATAAATTTTTTATATACAAGAATACTGCCATTTCCCGCTTTAACTTACTTTAGAATCACGTACAAAACAGCAACTTGATATATTTAACAACAAAACATCCTCGCACAAATTCCCAAAGAAAAGCATCGGTGCTTTATCAGCTTTCTACCATCGCAACACCTCCACCAAAAACAAGTAAACACATAAAGTCCGCAAGTAAAAAAAATGTGCATATCTATACAGAAGACACTAAACGAGAGCCTCCGCGCAATTAGCCGTCTATTTATACGGCCTTCAGTGTGCCTAGAGAGTGGTTTTAAAATATTCCGATCGTGTATAGAGAGTGGATTTAAAA